>KE373019.1:125883-164642 GCA_000418225.1 Zizania latifolia | reverse complement strand
AGAGTTGGGTGAGACGAGTAAGTGCTCGAAGCCCACCGATGTCAGGAAGGATGGGCCCCAGTGCTCGGGAGACAGCGCTTGATCCTTAACTCAAATGAGTCTGAGGAGGAGGAGGATGCCATGATCTCTGCCACTGCGCTGGCCCCTCCTCGTCCTCCTCCAGCGAAGGGGACAGCAAGGCGTTAGCTCACCAGCACCTTTCGTCTAGAGTCAAGGTGAGTTTTGCACCACATTCGCCTTATTGCTATTATAACTCCTGGTTCGCTTTTTGTTGGGGATTGGGGAGGCTACACCAACAGTAAATTCAAAATTTTCTACCTAGTTCATCCAGGAACTATACGTGTAATGGGATCATGGATCGTTACCTCTAACACGAGACACGCTAGTGCAGCGGAAGAAGAGTTGGGGAAGCGTGTCCTCGATCAACTCCGCCCGACTCCGTCCGATCATCGGTGGTGAAGTCGATGTATCCTTGTGATCTTCATGAGATGATCAGCACCACGGTATTAGCGGTGCCTCCACGGTATCCACACATATAGGGACGGGATCACCTCACGATGGTATGTTAGTACCACACGGGAGATTAGGGGAGAGACGGCCACAGCAGCTGAGGCCAGGGGAGAGGTGATGGCTACGTTAGGGTAGAGGCAACAGCCTTAGCAATAGCAGCAGCAACCTTTTCATCCTAGCCCCTCCTCTCCTTATATAGTGCCCTCTCATGGGCCTTTAATCAGTATTAAAGCCCAACAGATCTAATCTGTTCGTCTGGCCCAGAAGTTCTGGTCTAGGCCCGGAACTTCCAAAAATAACCTTTTGTACGAATTTATTTCTGTCCGGAACTGATAGAATTGTGCTCAAGAGAATTCTAGGGGAACCGGAAGTTCTGGCCGAGGGCCGGAAGTTCCGGGTTCTAGAGCATCCGGAAGTTCCGGTTAGACCGGAAGTTCTGGGCCAGCCCCAATTTTGGTTTTCTAGAGGAGCCGGGAGTTCCGGTTGGACCAAAAGTTCTGGGCCGGCCTGGACGAACCGGAAGTTCCGGGTCAAAATAAATTCGATACGGAAGGTTATTTTTGGATGTTCCGGTCAGAACCGGAAGTTCCGGTCTAGGCGAACAGGTTAGATCTGTTGGGCTTTCATACAGATTAACGGCCCGTGACAGGGCACTATATAAAGAGAGGAGGGGCTAGCACAGAAAAGGTTGTTGCCATTGCTGCTATTGCTCTTGGTTGAGTACCCTAGCCGCCATCTCTCTTCTCAACTCGATTGCAAGTGTTGTAATCGATCTCCCTAGATCTCGCGAGTGGTGCTAGCACACCGGTGCGAGGTGATCCTGTCCTCGGACGTGTGGATACCATGGAGGCACTACAACAATAGTGGTTATCGTCTTCTTCCTGTGGAGATCACCGGATCATAGGATCGTGTCGTCTTCATCGCCGGAACAGCAACGAACGAGCGGAGCCGAGAGGAACAGCTCGAGGACGCGCTTCATCGACTCTACTTCTGCTGCCTGAGTGCATCTCGAGGCTCAAGGTAACGATCCATGATCCCATTACACGCATGGTTCCTGGGCTAACGGGGTAAATTTTTGAAATTAAGCGCTAGCGTAGCCTCCCTATAACCCCACAGTGGTATCAGAGCCTACGTGTGTAGTGTTCGATCTGGATCGATCACATATGGTGATATGTGATGGAAATATATTAGATCTATTGTTTTTGTCGTCAGATTTTCCGGAAGTTCCAGGCCGAAATAATTTTCGATACAGAATGTTATTTTCGGAAGTTCCTGGTACAGAAATTCCGTACAGAAGGTTATTTTCGGAAGTTCCAAGTGTGACTCAGAACTTCCGGGCCAAAATAAATTCTAGTTAGAAGGTTGATTTCGAAAGTTCCATCCCTGAGTCGGAAGTTTCAGGCCCTTCGACTAGAAGTTCCGGGCCTACTGGCCAGAAATTCTGGGTCTAGTTCAGTCACGTCTAGATTCCGCCTAACTTGTTTTTGCAGGGAATGTTGTGACTGGTATGGCCTTGAAAAGTATATGATACTCGCTTGTAATAACATGGCCTGCGTGTCATAGTTGATTACAGCCCAAGGTTATTCAAATGTTGTACGACCTGCGCGTCGACATGCAATGCTTCTGCTCATGTCATTAGTATAGTGCTATCAGATGTAATAGACTGATACAGGTTCATGGAGGCTTGAAGCTTGATGACCTGACGGATAGGAACCATGGAGATGGAGATCACCATGAGAGAGGGCCAAACTATGTCACAGTTAATATGATTGCCTGTGATGTTTACTTATGTTCCTGTCATACTATTCTTTCATGTTATGTGTGCGGTAGGCATCGTTACCATGCTAGAATAGTTTCCCTCAAAAAATTAAGTATTGATGCTCTTTCCAATAGCTGCACCTACTAAGATTCTCGATCATCGATGGTGGGTCTGCCAAAGCAGGGTGTCGTCTTTTATCTTGACCAGTTAGGGTGGATGTCGAACACCACATGCATAGTATTGGTTTGCTTAACAAAGCTATCAAAATGGTTTTGGGCTTTGGGGCATGGAGTTGCGAGTCGGGCATTGGATGCTACCCCAACGAACAAGAGTCACATAGAGATGTAATTAGCAAAGTGTTGCTTACCTATGTCACTAATCTTCTAGCAGTGATGCCAAAGCTCACCAGGAGTTAGATGAATATGGATCTCGTCCCACAATGTGTCGTTAGAGGGAAAGCGATCATTTTACATATTGTGGCATATCTTTTATTTGATAGAAGATTAACATAGCATAGTGCTGAACCTTGCATTGTTGTTGTAGATCTTTGCACCTACTGCTAGTAACACTTTCAGTTTTAATTTGCGATCGATTCTTTGTGGAACAAACTTTATTGATTGGTATAGAAGTTTGAGAATGGTTCTCAAACGAGAGAAAAATGAATATGTTCTAGAAGAGCCCCATCCTGATGAACTTATGAGAAGCATCTGCATCTGATCGGAGGGCTTATGAGAAGCTCACCAATGATTCGCTCAATGCTAGCTATTTCATGTTTGCTAGTATGTCCTCTGAGCTTCGGAAGCAAGATGAGAACAGGGATGCCCATAATATAATTGTGGGACTCCGAGGCATGTTTGAGAACCAAGCTCGGGCCAAGAGGTACGGTACCTCAAAGTCCTTGTTTGTGTATAAAACTGGTCATTGGCAAAGGAACTGCAAGTCGTACTTAGAAGAACTCAAGAAGAAGAAAGAAAGTGAGACTTCCGCTTCTACTTCAAGTATAAATGTTATTGAAATCAATCTTGCTACTCGTCCAAGTGATTCATGGGTATTTGATACCGGATCAATGATTCATACTTATAAATCGTTGCAAGGACTGAATAGGACAAGGAAGTGTGCAAGAGGCGAATTGGACGTTCGCGTTGGCAATGGTGCAAAAGTTGCTGCGTTGGCCGTCGACGTTTATTCTTTGTCGCTACCCTCAGGATTAGTTTTGGAGTTAAATAATTATTATTTTATTCCTGCCTTGGGCAGAAACATTATCTCTTCATCATGTTTAGAGGAAGACGATTTTGAATTCGTAATAAAGAACAAGTGTTGTTCGATATTTTCGAATGGTATGCTCTATGGTATTTATCCATTATTGAATGGCTTATATGTTCTGAATCTTGAGGATACACATGTCTATAACATTAATACGAAGAAACGTCGACTCAATGATTTGAATCATATCTATGTCTAGCATTGTCATCTGGGTCATATAAATAAGAAGCGCATGTAGAATCTCCATAGAGATGGGCTTTTGGAGTCATTTGATTTTGAATCGTTTGACACATGTGAGTCTTGTTTACTTGGAAAGATGACTAAAACACCTTTCACTGGTTAAAGTGAGAGGGTAAGTGAACTGTTGGCCATTGTACATACTGATGTATGTGGACCAATAAGTTCTACAGCCAGAGGTGGATTCCAGTACTTCAAAACTTTTACTGACGATTTTAGTAGATATGGTTACGTCTACTTATTGAGGCATAATTTGGAATCCTTTGAAAAGTTCAATGAGTTCCAGAATGAGGTACAAAATCATACTGGCAAGACAATCAAATTTCTGCGATCGGATCGTGGAGGTGAATATTTGAGCTATGAGTTTAATGATCATCTGAAGCAGTGTGGAATTGTTCCATAGCTGACTCCACCTGGTACACCTCAATGGAATGGGGTGTCTGAGCAGAGGAACAGAACTTTGTTAGACATGGTCCGGTCGATGATGAGTCAAACTGATCTTTCATTGTCTTTCTGGGGATTCGCTTTAGAAACTGCTGCTTTCACACTAAACAGAGTTCCGTCTAAATCTATAGAGAGGACACCATATGAGATATGGACTGGGAAGTATCCCGGATTGTCTTTTCTAAAGATCTAGGGTTGTGAGGCCTATTTAAAGCGTTTGACGTCTGACAAGCTCACTCCCAAATCTGATAAATGCTTCTTTGTGGGGTATCCTAGGGAAACCAAAGGATATTATTTTTATAACCGGAAAGAAGAAAAGTGTTTGTCGCCTAGAATGGTGTCTTTCTGGAGAAAGAGTTTCTCTCGAAAGGGGTTAGTAGGAGCACAGTGCGTCTTAAAGAGGTTCGAGAGCCACTAGAAAGTGTTTCACCTCCTACTGAACCGCAACTCGACATCCAAGATGTTGCAGAGCCTGTTGTCAAGACACCAGCCCCACGTCGGTCAGAGAGGTTAAGTCATGCGCCCGAGCGGTTAGTGTTTTTGACCATTGGGAAACAATAGTGGTGCTCGTCTTCTTCCCGTGGAGATCGCCGGATCATAGGATCGCGTCGTCTTCATCGTCGGAACACCGACGAACGAGCGGAGCTGGGAGGAACAGCTCGAGGATGCGCTTCATAGACTCTACTTCCGCTGCCCGAGCGCGTCTCGAGGATCAAGGTAAGGATCCATGATCCCATTATACGCATGGTTCCTGGGCTAACGAGGTAAATTTTTGAAATTAAGCGCTAACGTATCCTCCCCATAACCCAACAGGAACTTCCCATCCAACCAGAACTTCCAGACCTAGAACTTTTGGTCTAACTGAAACTTTCGAAAATAACATTCTGTATCGAATTTCTTTTGCCCCAGAAGTTCTGTTTCCACTCGGAACTTTTGGTTCATCCAGAATTCACCTTTCAGGCAGGCCCAGAACTTCCGATCGAATCAGAACTTCTGGTTCCTCCAGAAACTGAAACTGGGGCTGGCCCAGAACATCCGATCACATAGGAACTTCCGATTGCTCTAGAACCCGGAACTTTTGGCCTCAGGCTAGAACTTCTGGTTCCCCCAGAATTCTCTTGGGCATATTTCCATCACTTTTGACTTTGTGACTTGTAGGGTGGCCAGGGCCATGCTTCCTCTGGCGCCAACCATGATGTGGCCTCTACCGGTTTTGGCCATGGTGGATGAGGCCTTAGGACCTATGGCGGTCATGGGGGACGCCGTTGTCCCCACTGCTGGGGACACCCTGGGCTTGGCCGTGATGTCAGCTTCAGCGTCGGCTGGTGGGGACGCTATAGCAGCATAGGCCATGGCATTCAGGACGAAGGCTGCCAACTCCTTGGTGGGAGTGGTTGCTGTGGCAGAAGTCATCCACCCTTCGGCAGCGGGGACGACGACTGGTGGGGACGCCATTATGATGCAAGTCATGGCATCCGCGAAGGAGATTGCTAGTCCCCTGGGGGTGGTAGCCACGGTGGTCCCGCCACCTTCTCCGTTGGCGGTGGATGGTTCTGGCCTTCGGGAGGCTTGGGTGCCCTTCAGGTAGAGGCAGGAGCCCCCGAGCTGACTCTTAGGTCCTCAGCGGGTGAGACCCTCACCCAGCTGACCGAGCTCATCGAAGTAAGTTCCTTTCTTGCACCATTTTGTCATTTTCTTGCTTTGTCCTTTGCTGATCGTCTTTTCCTTGGCTGTAGCTACTCTGGGCATAGCTAGCGGTATAGTCCTCAGGAGCGGACCGAGTGGTTGCCCTCAAAGCCGAGGTTGATTTACTCAAGTGTGAGTGAGCTGACCTCAGGGTGAGGGTTGAGGAGCTGACACGAAGGGGCGTTGAGACTAAGACCACAGTGAACTCTACAGCAGTGACGGACGAGAACACCACCAAGATGGCCGAGGAGGCTGGTCATCGGGAGGTGGCCACCAAAGCTGCTACAGACACAGCCAAGGCCGTTGTGGAAACGGCGAAGGAGGCAGAGGCAGCCATCTGGTCTGCCTTCAAGAGGGTCAAGGCGATGGTGGTGGAGACTGCCGCTGAGTATACGAGTGAGTGTTTGTATTTAATTTCTCCTAATCGCTTGCCCTGTCCTTCGATCCTGATTCCCATTGATTCTCTTTTGCAGGGAGAGGCGATCGGGCCAATACCTGAATCACCGAGCTCAAGGGGGAGGTTGGTTGGTCTCACTCGGTGATTGAGCATCTTCACTTCCTGTTGGTCAAGGCCCCCTACCGGATGAAGAGTTCCAGGAGAGACTTGAAGGCCTCGAGACCCAACTCTACCATTTTGTTGAGGCCATGGTGAGGAATGGGACCGAGCAAGCTTTGGCTTACGTTCAGGCTCACTGGCGGCTGGCTGGTGGGCTTCCCGCTGGGGTGTCACCTGAAGATGTATGGCTTATTGGCTAGAGGTAGAGGATATTGCTACCGCCATTGCTAGGGACCTCTAGACCGTGGGCCCCCTTGAAGGCTCAGAACCCACGGCGGCGCCTCTAGAGGAGTAGACCTGTTTATTACCTGCAAGAATTAGGAGTGGGTAGTTAGTGTAGGCCTTTTGTAATGAAACTTCACCTTTTTTGAATGAATCCATACCCATGATCCATGAGACAAATCATCAATCAATACATATGCTGGTCTCAGTCATATCTGTTCCATATATAACCTATATCTGATCATGGATCATTTAGAAATAGTTAAATTACGAGTCTCATGAATGAGTCACGTACTCATTGATCCACAATGATAATTTCTATTTCAAGGAACAAATAACTTTATTTCATAAATATAGTATGCACGTACAACATCTCCATGGTGCCTCTAGGGCATAATGCTAATAGCTTCATAAGAGCACAACCGTTTAAGCTAGGCATACGATGTTTTGCATCGACTTAGGAGGGTTCGCGCTTAGCGGGTCGGCGATAAAACGTATGATGTAGATTTGCACAAAGCGAAGTTTTGACTTTATTTTATCTAGGGCAAAAGGTACATAGCTGGATAAGGCGAAAAAACTTTGGTTGGCCTGTGCTCAATGCTTTTGATGAAAATTGGGGTAGTGCCGAGCTGCGGCCTCAAAGATGGTCTACCCCGAGGTTGATCCCTCACTGGTCCCGCTGTCTTTGTGACCTTGGTCTGCTACTCATCCTGATTCAAGGCATCCTCATTGGTCCTCTTGCACCATGTCCTCTTGTCGGTCCGTCGTCATTGAGATTGCCCCAAGGTGTCGTCCTGCCCTTCCTTTCCCAAGCGCTTAAATCTACGGGTGGCCCCTTGCGGGCCCCAGCCACTCTTCCTGAGTTCCTATACTGATGCCTCACTGATCTAGTATGATGAGAGGAGCTGGACCTAGGAACTGAGGTGCCATCATCGGTTGCCTCGGTGCATGTCTGAGTGAGTTGCCCAGCGAGTCATCCTTTAGCATGCTCGGGGAAATGTTCCTGAGAACGGGGGTAGGAGCCTCGTGGGAGTAGGTCCTTAGGATGGCTCAAAAAGTGTTGAATTAGCCGGTCCACATCTTGCCCAGTGAGTTGATCTGTTGCTAGTTCTATGATAGTGTCGTCCAGGCACTCCGTGACTCAATCCGTCTTTCGGGCAACGAAGGGTTCAAGGACCCAGCATGGCGATCTGTCTGTTGCTGACGTCGAGTCGAAGGGAACCAGCCTACTAGTTTAATCAGTGATGAACGTGGTGTCGCCTAGGACAAATGTTGTCCTAGGTTTGGTGGAGAGTCGATGTGGTGATGCCATTGGATCCTAGTGAAAATCGTTGTGGTCCCCTACCTGGCACGCCAACTATCGATGAATTACCGAGCAGTCTACCCAAAGGGGTACCCGAGGTGGTGAATAGATGTGTAAGGAAAGCGTGGTGCCTTTGAATCCGATGGTTGACTCTAAAAAACAAGAGCCAAGATTTATACAGGTTCAGTCCTCCCGAGGGATAATTGCCCTACGTTCAATGTTTTGGTATATTATATGGTGTCTAAGATTACAAAGCATGAAAGCATGAAGAAAAAGATACTTCGATGATTAGATTGATGTCTCTAGGGGGTGTCTCGCCCCCTTTATATAGTCAAGGGGTGAGCCCGACGTCCCAAGACTCTATCCCGAGTCGATCTCTCTGATATCTAAGATTACCTACCAAACTCGGGTGCTAATTCCTTAATTACAAGGATTTGGGTAAAAACATATCTCTTCATACCGGATTTAGGATTCGACTCCCTACGAAGGCTTAACCTTCCTTATCAAGACCAAACCCTCTTCATAGGCAATACCGAACTCTAATGCTGGACTTAGCCTGCTCTCAATCCAGACTGATAAGCCCATCACGGGGTACCCGAGGGTCATATCCCTGACACGTGGTATGTTTGAGAACCAAGAAAGGGTTGAGTGGCTCAATACCTCAAAGTCCTTGTTTGCATGTAGGCTTACTAAAGAGAATCCTGTCAGCCCCCATATTATCAAGATGATTGCCTATATTGAGAGTCTATAAAAGCTTAGTTTTCCCCTTAGCCAAGAGTTGGCTACTGATCTAATTATTCAATCCCTGCCATCAAGTTTTGAACCGTTTATATTAAATTATCATATGAATAGCATAGACAAACCTTGATGAAACTGCATGAGATGCTAAAAACTACCGAGAAAAGCATTAAGAAAAACAACAATCATGTGATGATGTTGCAGAAAGACAAGAAACAACCCCATATCTAGAAATGTGCGATCAAGAGGAAGTTGACTCTAGATGAGATCGTGAGCAATTCCAAGACTAAAAAGGATAAGAAAGGGGTGGCTCAAGATGAAGTATGATTTTACTGTAAGGAGGCGGTTCATTTGAAGAGGAACTGCAAGAAGTACTTGGAAGATCTCAAGAAGAAGGGAAGTACGACTTCCGCTTCAGGTATAAATGTTATAGAAATCAATCTAGCTACTTCATCTACTGATTATTGGGTATTTGATACCGGATCAGTTGCTCACATTTGCAAGTCATTGCAGGGGTTGAGAAGAAGTAGAAGTTTGATTAGCGGCAAAGTAGATCTTAACGTGGGCAATGGAGTAAGAGTTTTTGCGGTTGCTGTCAGCACCATGCCATTGTCTCTACCTTTAGGATTAGTTTTAGAATTAAATAAATATTATTGTGTTCCTTCTCTTTCTAAAAACTTTATTTTTGCTTCATGTTTGCAAGAAGAAGGTTATGACTTTAGATCATTGAACAATAGTTATTCTCTTTATTTCAAAGAAATGTTCTATTGTCATATTCCATTAGTGAATAGATTATACATTTTAAATCCTGAAGGATCTCCCATCTATAACATTAATACAAAAAGACAACGTCTTAATGATTTAATTCACATAGTTATTTGGCATTGTCGCTTAGGCCACATAAATGAGAGATGCATGGAGAAGCTCCATAAAGTTGGTCTTCTCGACTCTTTTGATTTTGAATCATTTGAGGCACGTGAATCTTGTTTACTTTACAAGATGACAAAAGCACCTTTCAAAGGACAGAGTGAAAGGGCAAGTGACTTGCTGGCACTCATACAAACTGATGTATGTGGACCAATGATCTCAATAGCCAAAGGTGGTTTTCAGTACTTCATAACTTTTACTGATGACTTTAGTAGATATGGATATATCTATCTAATGAGGCATAAGTACGAGTCCTTTGAAAAGTTCAAAGAATTTCATAATAAAGTATAAAATCATTTAGGCAAGACAATCAAGTTTCTGCGATCGGATCGTGGAGGAGAATACTTGAGCCTTGAGTTTGGTAATCATCTAAAGGATTGTGAAATTGTTCCACAGTTGACTTCACCCAAAACACCTAAGTGGAATGGAGTTTCCGAGCGAAGAAATCGTACCTTATTTGATATGGTTTGATCAATGATGAGCCAGTGTGATCTTCCATTATGCTTCTATGGATATGCTCTTAAAACAACTGCTTTCACACTAAATAGAGTTCCTTCAAAGTCAGTGAAGAAGACTCCATATGAGATATGGATAGGACAATGTCCTAGTTTGTCTTTTCTTAAGATTTGGGCATGTGAGGCTTATGTAAAGTGTTCACAATCTAATAAGCTCACTCCTAAATCTAACAAATGCTTCTTAGTTAGGTATCCAAAGGAAACTAAAGGATATTACTTCGCTCGACATGGTCTATTCTTGGAGAAAGAATTTCTCTCAAGAAGGGTTAGCGGGAGCTCGATGCATCTCGAAGAAATTCAAGAAACACCAAAAAATGTTTTGACTCGTACAAAACCACAACAGGATAATTAAAGTGTTGAAGAACCTGTTATCAGTACACCAGCACCACGTAGGTTATAGAGGGTACGACATGCACCTAAGAAGTTCATGTTCTTGACCACTCATAAAAAGGATATATTGTTGTTGGACAACGTGAGCCCAAGACCTATGAAGAAGCTAGCAATGGTGGGACCAGACTCTGAGAAATGGCTTAGAGCCATAAGATCCGAGCTTGAATCCATATACACTAATCAAGTTTAGAACTTAGTTGATCCACCCGATGGTGTAAAAACCATCGAGTGTAAATGGGATTTCAAGAAGAAGATAGACATAGATGGAAATGTTCACATCTATAAAGCGCGATTAGTGGCAAAAGGTTTCAAACAAATTCAAGGTGTTGATTATGATGAATCCTTCTCGCCCGTCGCAATGCTATCATTCTAGCAATTGCTGCATATTTTGATTATGAAATATGGCAGATGGATGTCAAAACAGCTTTCCTCAATGGAATCCTGAACAAGGATGTGTACATGACACAACCGACTGGTTTTATCGATCCACAATCGACTAGAAAGGTATGCAAACTACAAAAGTCTATTTATGGACTAAAGTAAGCATCTCAGAGTTGGAATATTTGTTTTGATGAAGTGATCAAAGGGTTTGGTTTCAACAAAAATGAATAAGAAATGAACAAGAAAGCTAGTGGGAGCACGCTTGTATTTCTAATCTTATATGTAGATGACATATTATTGATTAGAAATGATATACCTATGCTGGAGTCTGTTAAGTCTTCATTGAAAAATAGTTTCTGTATGAAAGACTTAGGAGAACAACATATATTCTGGGTATCATGATCTATAGAGATAATCAAGGAGGCTAATTGGATTGAGCTAGGATACATATATTGATAAGGTGTTGAAGAGGTTCAACATGCAGGATTCTAAGAAAGGTTTTCTACCGATGTCACATGGCATAAATCTCAGCAAGTCTCAGTGTCCGAGTACACCTAATAAGCGAGATAAGATGAATGGGATTCTATATGCTTCGGCAATTAGATCCATCATGTATGCCATGCTATGTACATGTCTAGATATCTTATATGCTTTGAGTATAAGGAGCAGATACCAATCGAATCTAGGTGAGAGTCACTGGATGACAGTAAAGAACATCTTAGAGTACTTGAGAAGAACTAAAGATGTGTTCCTAGTCTATGAGGTGAGGAAGAGCTCATTGTGAGTGGCTACACAAATGCAAGCTTCCAAACCAATAAGGATGACTACAGATCACAATCTAGATTTGTTTTCTGCCCTAATGATGGAGAGGTGAGCTAGAAGAGTTCTAAGCAAGAGACAGTAGCTAATTCTATAACAGAAGCCAAGTACATAGTAGCTTTGGAAGCTGCAAAGGAAGCTATGAAGCTGTAAAGGAAGCTGTTTAGATCAAGAATTTTTTTTTGAGCTTGGTGTAATGTATAGTGCCTCTAGTCTGATAGACCTCTATTGTGATATAGTGGTGCTATCACACAAGCCAAGGAGCCTAGATCACACCAAAAGTCCAGGCACATACTTCAGCGATATCATCTAATCCGTGAGATAGTGGATAGGGGATATGTAAAGAGATGTAAAGTGCAAACTGATCTGAATGTTGCAGATCCTTTGACAAAGCCGCTCCTGTAGCCCAAGCATGCGACGCATACTAGGTCTATTGGTATTAGATATCTACGTAGTTGACTCTAGTGGAAGTAGGAGATTGCTAGCATTATGCCCACGAGGCAACATGAAGATGTTATACGTGGCATACTGTGTTTATGAAATAAAGCTATTTTGTTCCTTAAAATAAAAGTTATTATTGTGGATCAATAAGTACATGACTCATTCATGAGACTCATAATATAATTATTTCTAAATGATCCCTGATCAGATATAGGTCATATATGGAACGGATATGACTGAGATCGGTATGTATATTGATTGATGATCATGTCTTATGGATCATAGGTATGAAGATACCAAATCAATAATATGGACGCATGTTAGAGAACATATATTGGATAGACCCACTATGAGACACTGTTGAGATCTATGTGTTATTTGTTGGTCTCAGTAGTATTTATGTAAAGTCCTTAGACCTAAGATCGTCATAGTTCCCAACATACGTAGTAGCTTACTTTGAGTTTGCCAAACGCTACTCCTTAACTGGGTAGTTATAAAAGTAGTCTTCGGATATGCTATGAAACATGTAATAGGATGTGAGTGATCAAGATGGAATTTACCCCTCCTTACAGGAGAGATATCTCTGGGCCCCTCGATGCAGTGGATTTTGGAAATGCATAGCTATGCTGACGTGATTAAGGAGTTAATCACAAGTTATAATCCATTACGGAGATTGAGAGAAAGATTGAGCTGTTGATTAGATGACACAAGTCTCACCTTGTGCTCGATCAACATGAGAACATTACAGGTTCAGCCGATATGATCTTTATGTATACTTGGGTTAATATGCTTTGCTAGAGGCTGTTGTTAATGGAGTATTAGAAAGGAGTTTTCATACATTAACCAAGCTATATGTGAACCTACAGGGTCACAAATTTAATGGGTTGGAACACTGAATTCGAATAGGATTTGAATTGTTCTCAGTTTGGATAGAGATCAAAACGATTTGGATAGAGATCCAAACAGATCGAATAGGAATTCAAATAGAGTCCTGGTTGGGCTCGAAAGGGCCTAAGCTAGGACATCTATAAATATGAAGGCGAGGGGCTCATGCAATGTATGCCTTTTTCATGAACTAATCTATTAGCCACCACGAGAAACTAACCCTAAGTCGTCGTCATCGTCCTAGGCCCAACCACCTCGCCGACCACCTAGGTGCTAGTACATCACTGGCCGGCGTTCTCACCCCAGATGTGTAGATTCTAGTAGAGGCATTGCTATTCTGCTTCGCATCAGCATCAGCTTCACTGATTGGATCAGTGGTGTCATTGGCTCGAGTTCAGGCAAGGACTTCCCAATCAAATCATCTATCTCTTGACGATGTTAATCAGCTGCTTTCCAATGATGTTGATCAGCTACCTCCTGATGATATTGATCAGCTTCTGACCACATCGGCACGTGCGTGTTGGATCAGCTCGCTACTCCAACACTTCTTTTGTTGCTCTATGTGCTAGAGGTAATGATCTATAGTCCCTCTCTTAGCAAGATTCCTAGTGTGCGTGGTAGAAAAAGTGTTGTTTTCAGCTAGCGCAGCTTCCACGTTCCCCAATAGGTCACACTAGAAATCCAAACACATAGTTTGGTGATATCATCAGATCCATGAGATAGTGGATAGGGGAGATGTAAAGATATGCAAAGTGCAAACCGATCTAAATGTTGCAGATCTATTGACAAAGCCACTCCCGTAGCCTAAGAATGAGGAACACAAGAGGTCTATGGGTATTAGATACCTATATGGTTAACTCTAATGCAAGTGGGAGATTGTTAGCATTATGCCCTAGAGTCAATATGGAGATGTTATACGAGGCATACTATGTTTATGTAATACTATATTGTTCCTTGAAATAGAAGTTGTCATTATGGATCAACAAGTGTGTGACTTGTTCATGAGACTCATAATATGGCTATTTCTAAATGATCCCTAATTAGATATAAGTCATATATATGGAATATATATGATTGTGATCGTCGTGTGTATTGATTGATGATCATGTCTCATGCATCATGGGTATAGAGATATCAAATCAATAACATGGATGTATGTTGGAGAATATATGTTTGATAGACCTACTATGAAACACTGTTGAGATTTGATGTGTTATCAGTAGGTCTCAGTAGTGTTTATGTAAAGTCCTTAGATCTAAGATCGCCATGGTTGCCAATATGCGTAGTAGCTTACTTTGAGACTACTGAATACTATTTCATAACTAGATAGTTATAAAAGTAGTCATCAGGTCTGCTGTGAAACATGTAGAGGGATGTGAGTGATCAAGATGAAATTTGCTCCTTCTTGTGGGAGAGATATCTCTGTGCTCCTCGATGTAATGGATTATAGAAGTGCATAGCCATGCCAATATTATTAAGGAGTTAATCGCATGTCATATCCAATTCGAAGATCGAGAGAGAGATTGAGCTATTGATAGGATGACACAAGTCTTACCTTGTGCTCAACCAATATCGTGAGGCAAAGAGATTTGTACATGAGAACATAAAAGATTTAGTCGATATGATCTTTACGTATACTTAGGTTAATATGCTTTGCTAGAAGCCACTATTAATGGATTATTGGAAAGGAGTTTCCATACGTTAACCAAGCTATACGTGAACCTACAAGGTCACACACTTATTGGGTTGGAACATCAGATTCAAATAGGATTCAAATTGGGCTCAATTTGGATTGAGATCTAAATGGTTTGGATAGAGATCTGAATAGATCGGATAAAGATCCAAACAGAATGGATAGAGATCTAAATAAAGTCCTTAGGCCTAGAAGGGCCCAAGCTAGGATTTCTATATATATTAGGGTGCAGGGTGTAAGGAAATGCTTCTATGCCTTCATGCATGCTAATCTATTAGCCACCACGAAACCCTAGCTATCGCCCCTCTTAAGCCCAATCACCTCGCCGACCATCGGAGTGCTAGTACACTACTAGCTGGAGTTCTACCTTAGTTCTGTGGATACCAGTTGAGGCGTTGCTTTATTGCTTTACTGATCGGCATCGGTATCGGTGTCTCTCATTGGATCAGTGTCGTCAACGGCTTGCAGGACAAGAGGTTAGACGAATCCTCCTGATTGGATCGGCTAACTCCCGACCATGTTGATTGGCTTCTCGATCACATTAGCACACGCGTGTTGGATTGGCTCGCTACTCAAAACTTCTTTCACTACTCTGCGTGCCTGAGGTAATAATCTATGGTCCCTCTCTAGCAAGATATCCTAGTGTGCGCTGTAGATTTTTTTTGTTTTTGGCTAGTGTAGCCTCTGCGTTCCCCAACAGCCGAATCATACCTCGAGTGCCCTTGTAGGGGTAGGCCACCACGGTGGTGAGGCCACCACTATTGACCATGTACTAGAAGGCACGATAGTGGTTGCCGCCATTGTAGCCACCGTTGTTGTAACAGTCTGTTAGTTTTATTGAAAACTTAAACATAAGCAGCACATCACCAAGAATCTAATTGTCTAGCACATGATTAATTAACTCAAATGTGGAAATCAGTAAAATCACTTACCAGCGTTAGAAGCAGTCATCTTTTTCTTTCTCTAAATTCTGATTGTCGGATTATGAATAGTAATTGCAGTAGCAAGGATTTGGTCTTCTACCTCCTGGTGGCCTCTTATCAATCAGTATTTTGGGGTGGCTAATAGATGCGAAAGCTCTTAACTCAATGACTAGATATAATGAGTTAGCTGACCCTTTGGTGCTCATATATATAGGCAGGCTATGGAGATAGGGCCAAATCCTAATAGGATACGTAGAATCTAAGTTTCCCGATTAAAACACAAACTCTTTCTTATCTCTTAATTTTTATCTCTAACAGAGTCCTAATAGAATACATGTTGTTTTTGGTGCAGATCACAATATTTATCTTCAATATTCTCCGACTTGATTAAACGGTTAACAACTTATGTTTGACTTATACTTATGCTCATACTCAGTGTAATAGCAAACACTGGACCAATGCGTCTTTAGCAGCATTTAATTCACTACCAAGACTCTATTACCCACAGTGCCACTAAAACACCTTGTAAGAACTCTTATTTCTTATTTGGGAGTTAATGGCCCTTAAACCAGAATTGGGTTACAGACTAGCCACCAGACCCTTGTCTAGAACATGTTGCTTAAATACATTATGTGGTAAGCCTTTAGTAAGTGGATCTATGAGCATAGACTTAGAACTTATGTGCTCAATCTTAATAGTTTGATCCTGGCATCTTTCTTTCATAACACGATACTTAATGTCAATGTGTTTGGTAGCACCACTCGACTTATTGTTAATAGAAAAGAACACTGCAGCTTGATTATCATAGTACAACTTAATTAGTTCTGAAATGCTGCCTATCACTTTAAGACCTGGATTAAAATTCTTAAACCACACTGCCTATCCAATTGCCTCATAACAAGACACAAATTCTGCTTGTATTGTTGATGCAGCAACTAAACTTTGCTTGGAGCTTTTCCATGAAACTGCTCCTCCTGTTAGAGTGTATATATAACCTGATGTGGATTTTCTTTTATCCACACACCCCACAAAGTCAGTATCAGAATAACCAATAACCTCAAGATTATCTGATCTTCTATATGTGAGTATGAAGTTTTTGGTACCTTGGCAATAACGTAAAGCCTTCTTGATACCTATCTAGTAGACTTTTCCTAAATTTTTCTGATATCTTCCAAACATTGCGGTCACAAATGCCAAATCTAGATGCATACAAACTTGTGCACACATTAAGCTCCCGACAGCTAAAGCATATGGTATATCTTTCATTTCATCTAATTCCAATTGGTTTTTAGGGCATTGATCTTCATTTAACTTATCGCCCTTTGATATTGGAACTAATGTGGCAGTACACTTACTCATCTCAAATCTCTTAAGCATTTTCTCAATATATAACTTTTGAGATAATCCCAATACTCCTTTAGTCTTGTCTCGGTGTATCTCAGTGCCTAAAACATAAGAGGCTTCAATAAAATCTTTCATATCAGAGTTTGATGATAGAAATTTCTGTCTCATGCAGCAAGTACATATCTCTACTTGCTAATAGAATATCCTCAACGTAGAGTACTAGAATGACAAATTTTGCACCTTTTGTCTTAACGTAGATATAATTATCTACATCGTTTTCCTTAAATCCGAATTTCTTAATGACTCTATAGAATTTAAGGTTCTATTGCCTTGACGCTTTCTTCAAGCTATAAATGGACTTCTTTAATTTGCATCCAATATGTTCCTTGTCTTTCACAATAAAACCTTCTGGTTGTGTTATGAAAATGGTCTCATGCAAGTCACCATTTAGGAATGTAGTCTTAACATCTATATGATGCAGCTCTAAGTCATAACGAGCCACTAGCGGCATGACAATTCTAAAGGAATCTTTCTTAGACACAGAAGAAAAGGTTTCATTATAGTCAATCCCTTCTTTCTGTGTAAAACCTTTAGCTACGAGCCTAACTTTGAATCTTCCGATATTCCCTTTAGAGTCACGCTTTGTCTTGTAGACCCACTTACAGCCCATTGGCCTGACTCTACTAGGAATTTCTACTAAATCCCATACATCATTAATACTCATTGACTTAAGCTCATCCTCTATAGTCTCAATCAACTTAGCGGAGTCTTTATTTGATATTGTCTCTAGGAATGAGGTAGGATCATCTACCTTCCCAACATCATACATATCTTCACTTAAGTATGTCTGATAGAAATCAGGAATGGCAGGTCTTCTCTCCCATTGTGATCATCTTACTGGCTCATTCACAATTGGTTGAGGAGCAGGTTGAGGCTCTTCAATCATAGCTTCAGCCACTACTTCTTCATGTTGAGTATCACTCGCTAATTCATAAGGAATCTCAATAGGACTTGTAGCACTAGAAGTCTGTGTAGAAGATATAATGAGTGGTGGCACAAACTAATATGTCACTGGTTCTTAAATCATCGGAATGGGAAGCACAGCTCGAATTTCTTCAAGATTTATATCCTTCCATGGTAAGCTCCCACTGATCTCTACATCCTCTAGGAACACAGCATGCCTGGTTTCAACAAACTTAGTGAAATGACCAGGACAATAAAACTGGTCTCCCTTAGACTTATCAGGGTATTCGATGAGATGGCAACTAACTAAGACTCTAATTTCTTCAACTGTGGGTTGAACAACTTAGATTCAGTAAGACATCCCCACACACGTAAATAATTCAGTGACGGCTTCCTTCCAAACCACAATTCATAAGGTGTATGGGCAATGACTTACTAGGAACCCAATTTAGAATGTGTGCGGCTATCTTCAATGCTTCCATCTATAGCTTAACTGGCAAGTTAGAGTATTTAAGCATGCTACATACCATATCCATTAGTGTACGATTGCGATGTTCAGCCACCCCACTCTGCTTAGGTTCACCCGACATAGAATACTAGGCTTTAATACCATTCTCTTAAAGGTACTTAGCAAACGGTCTAGGAATTTGACAATATGGAGCATGTCTCCCATAATATTCACTATCTAGATCTGATCTCACTATCTTGATAGTGATACAATGCTGATTTTCCACTTCAGCCTTAAAGATCTTAAATTTGTCTAATGCTTCGGATCAATCATGAATAGGGTAAATATAGCCATAATAGGAGAAGTCATCAGTGAAAGTAATGAAAGAATCATAATCATCCACTGAAGTCACTGGGAAGGGTCCACTTATGTCAGTGTGAATGATTTCTAATAGACTCGAACTCCTAGTAGCTCATTTCTTAATTTTCTTAGTGAATTTCACTACCACAGAAACGGTCTTTAGTGACGGAGCTTTACTAACGGATCAATGACGTGTGTCAGTAATACACTTGTAGTGATGGACTATTTTACACGTGTCAGTAATACTGAATTATTAGTGACGGGTCGTAGTCCGACCTGCCACTAAAGATGGGGCACCCCGATTAGTGACGGGTCACGGTATGACCCGTCACTAAAGGTTACCCCCTTTATTGATGCGTTATGTTGAGACCCGTCACTAAACAGGTGCACCCCCATTAGTGATGGGTCTTAGTACCACCCGTCACTATCGGGTGTGACCTTTAGTGACATGTGGTATTTTACCCGCGTCACTAAAGTGCCCGCAATCCTAAGGCCACCGTTAGTGACGTCTTTTAAGGGATAACCATCACTGATAACAAGTATTTAAGGACCTCAGATTCACCGAGCTCCACACTTATTGCTCCCACCTGCCACCGACTTCACCCATGTCCCATAACCGCTGACCAGCCGTAGTTAAGACCCTAGCAACCGGCCGGATGACCACTGTTACGTGCTCTGGTGCACCGCCCCGCACCAACGTCCAGCCGAAGGTATATTTTTTCTCCAATATTAATACACCATCGTATTTTTATAACATATATATATATGTTGAACAAAGTAAAATAATTAGTGAATTAACAACTAATGGATCTTTGCTAGTTCTGAATTAATTTTGTTACAAATTTTTATATGAGTTATTAGAGTCGCGCAACCGATTACATCGTCTCCCTTTTGGGAGTGTTGGATTATAAATATGACCGGACAACTGGTCATATTTATAGGAAGATGCTCCTGAATTGTCCACGCACTTTGGACAGTCCGAGGATGTCCGACCCATGTACCTGGAACACGTGGTCTCGTACGGTTCCGGAGAGCGTTTTGGTGGTGTCTCCCTGTTGTTCTCTACCCTCTCAATCCCATGTCGAGACATATATTTGGAGAACACGTCAGACCAGTCTTCATCCCACACAAGCTGATCCATGACGTCATTGAACAGTCGGCACAACACCTGTGCGGTCACTTTTACAGGTGACCGCACAAGTGTTGTGCTAGGTGCCTAGTGATCATCAGTGACAGGTGGTAACTACTGCCCGTCACTAATAATAAGTCATGAGTGATGGGTGATAACTATCACCCGTCACTAAGGAAAGTCATGAGTGATGGGTGGTAACTACCACCCATCACTGATGACTCCTGCTTATAAATAGGCGGCCCCCGAAGTGAATCGGCACGCTTTCATTTCACGCACAACCCTAACCCTAGTCTCTCATCGTCGTCGCCTTCGTCGTGCTCCTGACCGGCCCCACCATTCCGTCCCATCCCAGTCGTTCGTTCCGTCACACGTGGCCTCCATTCCTTGCTCTGTTCCATCACACGTGGCCGACCCTACTTGCCACCGTCTCGGTTGCATCCTCCTCCTCCTCCTCCTCCTCCTCCTAAGGTCCTCCTCGTCCTCCTCCTCTGACATGGCTAGGGTTTGTGAGTTTGTGGATATGTGGATAATTTATGAATATGTTGCTTTATGGATAATTTATGAATATATTGCTTTGTGGATAATTTATGAATATTTGCCCAATGAAGATGATGCTATTAGTATGAAGATGTGTGTGACAATAAGGTTTATTTGTTTGTTTTCATAAGTTTGTTCATGCAATGATCTCTCATTATATGCTAATATTATTATTCCTATATTTTGTTCATGCAATATTCTTTTATTATGTGTCTTTCATTACGTGCTTACTATTATTGCTTAGTACTATTGCTTAATGAATTAGTTGTCACACACACCTGTAAATTAAATTGTAGCCTAGTGGCGAGGAGGCCATTAAGTTGGCAGCCCGATATCTGAGAGCAATCACGTTCAACATAAAATAGGTTATGTCTATGTTGTCATAAAAATTATTTTAGTTTATAAAATCATGTTCAATGTTACAGTCCTATGGTTAATACATTTTATGTTGTATATACCTCTATTATAACATTGTACTCATTACATTCTTTTTATTTCACTTTTTAAATTAATATTCTATGTTACATTCATATTTCATTGTATTTAGAGTATTTATATTATTTCATTTGTTTTTATAAGAGTCTCTTGCTTATTACCTTATTCTAAACAAATTTTGAAAAATGAGTTAGAGTCGCGCAACCGATTACGTCGTCTTCTGTTTGGGATTGTTGGATTATAAATATGACTAGACAACTAGTCATATTTATAGGAAGACGCTCCCGAATTGTTCACGCACTTTGGACAGTCCGGGGATGTGTGGTCCACGTAGTTGGACCACATGGTCCATACGGTTCTAGAGAGAGTTTTGGTGGTGTCTCCCTGTTGTTCTCCGGATACACAACCCTCTCAACCCCAAGTCGAGACATGTATTTAGAGAACAGCGGGAAGATGCTATCGAAATTCTCTCTGGAACCATATGGGATCACGTGGTCTAGCTACGCAGGCCGCACATCCCCAGATAGGATTTAGGACCTATCCTTGCCAATTAGTGCCCAAAGTCTAGCGTCGTACGATCACACATTTTTTGTAATGAAACATTAAGGTCTCTCTTCTCTTAATGTTTAGATATCTACCCATTCCTCTGCCGGGTCTTCTAGCTCTACCGGCTATATCGAGCTAGCAATCAAGAAGCCAAGGACATAAGCAAAGTGGCCGATGGACAAGCTAACCGTCAAGGCGGTCGACAGTAATGGCCTGCCAACAGATAAAATAGCCTTGCAACAACAGAAGAAGCTTGCAGGACTTATTGCACTAGAGAGGGTCCCATTGACCCTGAGGAAGTTCGATGATCTCAGTCGAGAGCAGAAAACTGCACTCTTCAACGATGGGATCAACAATTTTCTCGAGTTTCTCAAGAATACAAAGGCAAGAGTTTTAAGGACTGCGATGAAGATGATATCCAAGCTATGGAGGTCTCATAAAAGTGACCTTGCCTCAAACATTGTCACCAAAGACCTTGAGCCCTTTACAAAGTACCCATACCTAAAAAAGGAGGACTAGGACCACTTTGTTAAGATGAAGAGCTCAGCTAAGTTTAAGGCAGAAAGCTCTACCAAGAAAGAGCTCCGGGCTAGGAATAAGCTACCTCGCAACCTTGGCACAACTAGTTACATGGGGATGAAAGATAAGTTGTTGGCCGAAGATGCCAAGATGGCCACTGAGGACAAAGAATATCCGTGGCAACAGTTTCTCGGTAGAGTGCAATCGTTTCTAAGGGCCCGGGGAGACTGACAGAGAGCGGTGAAGTCACATGGACCTCGAGTAAAGCGATGTTAGTGGCTCAGAAGGTTAGAAATCTGGTCATGTAGGCGTCACAAGGATTCTTCACTGTTGTGCGGGAGCAGGATGAGCTAACAAGTGCTCTCGGCAACCTAGAGCTCCCTGGTCATGTGCGGGGCATCTTTAGCTCACAAGGCTAGAAGCATGGTTTCTCAGACAACACTGACATGTACAAAAAGCGAAAAAGGTCTGGGGGAATTGATACGAAAGCGCTCTCGCAGAAAATCAAGAAGGATCTATATGCAGATATCACAAGGACCTTTGCTCTATAGGGTATCGTCCTTCCAGATCAACCTACATTAGATAGCCCTGCTTGTGTCAGAAAGAACAGCTGTGCATCAAGAGAGGTCGAGCAGCAACTATTGGGGAATGGGGAGGCTACGCTAGCCGTAAATTCAAAATTTTCTACCCAGTTCACCCAGGAACCATGCATGTAATGGGATCATGGATCGTTACCTCTAACGCGAGACGCGGTAGTGCAGTGGAAGAAGAGTTAGGGAAGCGTGCCCTCGATCAACTCCACCTGGCTTCGTCCAATCATCGGTGGCGAAGTCGATGTATCCTTGCGATCTTCACGAGAAGATCAACACCGCAGTAGCAACGGCACCTCCACGGTATCCACATATACAGTGATGGGATCACCTCATACCGGTATGCTAGTACCACGTGAGAGATTAGGGGAGAGATGGCCACACCCGGTGTAGCCAGGAGAGGTGGCGGCTAGGGTTAGGGAGGAGCAGCCTTAGCAACAGCAACAACCTATTCGTCTTAGCCCCTCCTCTCCTTACATAGTGCCCTCTCATGGGCCTTTAATCAGTATTAAAGCCTAACAGATCTAATCTGTTCGTCTGGCCTAGAAGTTCTGGTCCAGGCCTAGAACTTCCGAAAATAACATTCTATATCGAATTTATTTTGACCCGGAAGTTCTGGTTCCACCCGGAACATCCGGTTTGTCCAGAATTCACCTTTCAGGCAGGCCCGAAACTTTCGATTAGTCCAGAAACCAAAACTGAGGCTGGCCCAGAACTTCCGGTCGCACCGGAACTTCCAGTTGCTCCAGAACCCGAAACTTCTGGCCTCAAGCCAGAACTTCTGGTTCCCCCAGAATTCTCTTGGGTATATATCCATCAATCTTCCACTTGCACAAAAGTCAATTCTTGCAAGCTTTAAATTCCATCCCCTTAAGCATGTGACCCGATAGGTTCATATGCAAACAGCCGCTACCCAGAAACCCTTTCCAGATCACAAATCAATAGCGGTACCTAGCAGCACATATTGACACCCGAAAGCATACAAAATCAAAATCATATTTTCTGAACCTTGATATACTCACGCACCAATCCCTTTACCACACGACATCAGTCAAGCTCAAGTCGAGATTCGTGCCACCCTTGTGATAGCTCGACACTTCACTCGATCAAGTAGTGGATTAATCATGATTAACTCTTTAATTATAGTGGCATGGCCATGCACTTTTCCAGTCTAACTATCTCGAGGGGCCCAGAGACGTCTCTCCCATTATTTAGGAGGGGTAAATTCTATCTTAATCGCTCACATCCCAAGACATGTTTCATAACAGACCTAAAAGCAACCTATATAACTACCCAGTTACGGAATAGCGTTTGAAAGCCCCTAAGTGTGTTACTACACATTCTGGAATCAATGACGATCTTAGGTTAAAGGATTCTGCAGGTACACCATTTGAGATGATAACTTATAGCATATCAAGAATAACAATCCCATCAGTATCTAAAGGTGGATCTATCCAACATCATGTTCTCTAACATGTGTCAACGTACATTACTGATTTGATATCTCCATATCTATGATCCGTGAAACAAGGTCATCGATCAGTCAAATGTGCTAATCTATAAATCATCACTGTCCCACATGATGATATGAGATTAGAGATCATTTAGAATAACATCGTGATAATACAAAGAGTTTCACATACACTAGCCTCTATCACACAAGTCAAATGTGTGCCTCATGCTTGGGCTGCGAGAGAGGTTTCGTCAATGGTTCGGCAATGTTCAAATCCGTGTGCACTATACACTTCTTTACATCACATCTATCTATGATCTCATGGATGAGGTGATAGCACCATAGTATGTGTTTGGACTTCTGGTGCGACCTAGGCTCCTTGGCTTGGGCAATGGCACCACTATTATCACAATAGAGGTCCACTGGACTGGACGCACTAGGGATAACACCCAACTCAGAAACAAACTTTCTGATCCAAACAGCATCTTTCGCTGCTTCAGAAGCTGCTATGTACTCGGTCTCCATTGTTGAATCTACAACTGTTTCTTACTTGAAACTTTTTCAACTCACTGTGCCTCCATTAAGGCAAAACACAAATCTAGAAAGCAATCTCGAATCGTCCTTGTCAGTTTGGAAGCTAGCGTCGGTGTAACCATTTACAACGAGCTCCACCTCACCTCCGTAGACTAGGAACATATCCTTAGTTCTTCTCATGTACTTGAGGATACTCTTTACTATCGCCCAGTGACATTCACCCAGGTTTGATTGGTATCTGCTCGTAACACTTAGAGCATTGGAGACATATAGGCGTGTACAAAGCATGGCATACATGATGGACCTGATTGCCGAAGCATACGGGGTCACACTTATCTTCTCGAGCTCATCAGGTGTTGAAGGACGCTAACTCTTTCTTAGAGTAATACCATGTGACATTGGCAAGAAACCTTTCTTGGAATCTTGCATATTGAACCGTTTCAATACCTTATCAATGTACGTGCTTTGGCTTAATCCAATTAGCCTTCTCGATCTATCTCTATAGATCTTTATGCCCAATTTGTATGCTAACTCTCCAAGATCTTTTATTGAGAAACTTTTTCGCAACGAAGATTTAACAGCATCAAGCATTGGAATATTATTTCTGATCAACAATATGTCATCTGCATATAAGACCAGAAATACAAGTGCGCTCCCACTAGCCTTTTTGTAAACACAAGGCTCTTCTTCATTGTTGATGAAAGCAAAACCTTTGATCACTTCATCAAAATGAAGATTCCAACTCCGAGAAGCTTGCTTCAGCCTATAAATGGACTTTTGAAGCTTCCAAATTTTCTTAGCATTTTTCGGATCGACAAAACCTTCAGGTTGTGTCATGTACACATCCTCGCTTATGTTTCCAATAAGGAAAGTTGTTTTGACATCCATTTGCCATATCTCATAGTCATAATATGCGGCAATTGCTAGGATGATCTGGATAGACTTTAGTATTGCGACAGGCGAAAATGTTTCATCATAATCAACACCTTGAATTTGCCTAAAACCTTTCGCCACCAATCGTGCCTTATAGATATGAACATTTCCACCAATGTCTATCTTTTTCTTAAAAATACATTTACACTCGATAGTTTTGACACCATCAGGTGGATCGACCAAGTTCCAAACTTGATTCTCTCGTATGGATTCTAACTCGGATCTTATGGCTGCAAGCCATTTCTTAGAGTCTGGTCCCATCACCGCTTCCGAGTAGGTCCTAGGTTCATCATTGTCCAACAATAATATATTGTGCTGCCCCGTGGTTAGAAACACAAACTGCTCGGGTGCAGGACTAACTCTTTCTGACTGATGTGGGCTGGTGTCTCGACAACAGGTTCTGTAACATCTTGCATATCGAGTTGTGGTTCAATAGGAGCTAAAACACTTTTGAGTGGTTTCCGAACTTCTTCGAGTCGCACCATGCTCCCATTAACTCCTTTCGAGAGAAACTCTTTCTCAAGAAAGACACCATTCTGGGCGACAAACACATTGCCATCTTCCCGGTTATAGAAGTAATATCCTTTGGTTTCCCTAGGATACCCCACAAAGAAGTATTTATCAGATTTAGGAGTGAGCTTATCAGACGTCAAACATTTTACATAGATCTCACAACCCCATATCTTTAGAAAAGATAACCCAGGACGCTTCCCAGTCCATATCTCATATGGCGTCCTCTCTACAAATTTAGATGGAACCCTATTTAAGGTAAAAGCGGTAGTTTCTAGAGCGTATCCCTAGAAGGATAATGGAAGATCAGATTGACTCATCATTGACCGGACCATGTCTAACAAAGTTTGGTTCCTTCGCTCGAACATCCCATTCCATTGAGGCATGCCTGGTGGAGTCAGCTGTGGAACAATTCTACTTTAGATGATTACTAAACTCATGGCTCAAATATTCACCTCCACGATCCGATCGTAGAAATCTAATTGTCTTGCCTGTATGATTTTGTACCTCATTCTGAAACTCCTTGAACTTTTCAAAGGATTTCGACTTATGCCTCATCAAGTAGATGTAACCAAATCTACTAAAGTCATCGGTAAAAGTAATGAAGTACTAAAACCCACCTTTGACCGTAGAACTCATTGATCCACATACATTTGTATGTACAAGGGCCAACAATTCATTCGCCCTCTCACTTTGACCAGTGAAAGGCATCTTAGTCATTTTTCCAAGTAAAGAAGACTCGCGTGTGTCAAATGATTCGAAATCAAATGACTCTAGAAGCCCATCTTTATGGAACTTCTGCACACGCTTCTCATTTATATGACCTAAACGACAATGCCAAATAAAAGTGGGATTCAAATCATTAAGCCAAGGCTTCTTCGTATTAATGTTATAAACATTTATACCCTCAAGATTCAGAATATATAATCCATTCAACAATGGACAAGTACCGTAGAGCATACCATTCAAAAATATCGAACAACACTTGTTGTTTATTATGAATTCATAACCAGCTTCCTCCAAACATGAAGAAGAGATAATGTTTCTGCCCAAGGCAGGAATGAAATAACAATTATTCAATTCCAAAACTAATCATAAGGGTAGCGATAAGGAATAAACACTGACGACCAACGCAGCAACTCTTGCACCATTGCCGACGCGGACATCCAACTCACCTCTTGCACACTTCCTAGTCCTTTTCAGTCCTTGCAATGATTTACATGTATGAATCATTGATCCGGTATCAAATACCCATGAATCAGTGGGACAAGTAGCAAGATTAATTTCAAAAACATTTATACTTGAAGTGGAAGCGAAAGTCTCACTTCTCTTCTTTTTCTTGAGTTCTTCTAAGTACAACTTGCAGTTCCTCTGCCAATGACCAGTTCTGTACGAAAACAAGGACGTTGAGGCATTGTACCTCTCGGCCCGAGCTTGGTTCTCAAACATGCCTCGGAGTCCCACAATCATATCATGGGCATCCCTGTTCTTATTTTGATTCTGAAGCTCAGAGGATATACTGGAAAGCATGAGACAGCTAACATCGAGTGAATCATTGGTGTGCTTCTCATAAGCCCTCCGATCAGCTAAAGATGCATTATTAGCTGGTTCATCAGGATAGGGAACCTCTAGAATATATTCCTTTTTCTCTTGTTTAGAACAATTCTCAAGTTTCTATGCCAATCAATAAAGTTTGTTCCAGAAAGCTTTTCCTTTTCAAGAATCGATCGCAAATTAAAACTAGAAGTGTTACTAGCAGTAGGTGCCATGATCTACAACAAAATGCAAGTTTCAGCACTATGCTATGTGAATCTTCTATCAAATAAAAGATGCTCCAGTACATGATATACAATCATTTTCCCTCTTACGACATGTAGTGGGACAAGATCCATATTCAAGTAACTTCTAGTGAGCTTTGGTATCACTACTAGAAAATTAGTGACATAGGTAAGCAATACTTTGCTAATCACATCCCTATGTGACTCTTGTTTGTTGGGGTGGCATCCAATGCCTCGACTCCCAACTCTATGCCCCCAAAGCCCAAAACCGTTTTGATAGCTTTGTTAAGCAAACCAATACTATGCTTGTAGATGTCCGATATCCACCCTAACTAGTTAAGATAAAAGATGGCACTTCGCTTTGGCAGACCTACCATACAATAATCAAAATGTATGTAGGCGCAGCTATTGGAAAGGGCATCAATGACTCTTAATTTTCTGAGGGAAACTATTCTAACATGGTAACGATGCCTACCGTACACAGAACATGAAAGAATAGTATGATAGGAACATAAGTAAACATCACAGGCAATCATATTAACTGTGATATAGTTTGGCCCTTCTAACATGGTGATCTCTATGTCCACGGTTCCTATCCTTCGGGTCATCACGCTTCAGGCCTCCATGATCTTATATCAGTCTATTACATCTAATAGCACTATACAAATTATATGAGGAGAAGCATCACATGTCGACACGCAGGTCATACAACACTAGAACAGACTTAGGCTGCAATTAACCATGACACGCAAGCCATGAAAATTACACGCGTGTATCATATACATCACAAGGCCATACCAGTCACAACATTCTCTGCAAAAACGAGTTAAGCGTCGAATCTATGAGTGACTAAAAGCGGATCCGGAACTTCCGGCTCAGGGGTCAAAACTTCCAAAATCACCCTTCTGTGTCGAATTTATTTTGGCCTAGAACTTCCCGGTCAAACCCAGAACTTCCGAAAATAACCTTCTATACGGAATTTATTTCTGCTCAGAACTTCTAATCCAACCAGAACTTCCGAACCCGGAACTTCCGAAAATGACATTCTATATCGGGATTATTTCAGCCCGAAACTTCCGGCTGGAGCCCAAAACTTCTAAAAATCCGACGCAAGAACAATAGACCTAATATATTTCTACCACATATCACCTATATGTGTATGATCCAGATCAAACACTACGCACGTAGGCTCTGATACCACTGTTGGGGAATAGGGAGGCTACGCTAGCCAGAAATTTAAAATTTTCTACCCAGTTCGCCCAGGAACCATACGTGTAATGGGATCATGGATCGTTACCTCTAACGTGAGCCGCGCTAGTGCAGCGAAAGAAGAGTTGGGGAAGCACATCCTCGATCAACTCCGTTCGGCTCCGTCCAATCGTCGGTGGCAAAGTCGATGTATCCTTGTGATCTTCACAAAAAGATCAGCACCACAGTAGCAGCGGCGCCTCCACGGTATCCACACGTACAGGGATAGGATCACCTCACGTCGGTATGCTAGTACCACCTGGGAGATTAGGGGACAGACGGCCACAACCGGTGTAGCCAGGATAGGTTGTGGCTAGGGTTAGGGATTAGCAGCCTTAGCAATAGCAACAACCTTTTCGTCCTAGCCCCTCCTCTCCTTATATAGTGCCCTCTCATGGGCCTTTAATTAGTATTAAAGCCCAACAGATCTAATATATTCATCTGGCTTGGAAGTTCTGGTCCAGGCCTAGAACTTCCGAAAATAACATTCTGTATCGAATTTATTTTGATCCGGAAGTTTCGGTTCCACCCGGAACTTTCGGTTCGTCCACAATTCACCTTTCAGGTAGGCCCGGAACTTTCGCTCCAACCGGAACTTCCGGTTCCTCCAGAAACTGAAACTAGGGCTGGCCTAGAACTTCCGGTCACGCTAGAACTTCCAGTTGCTCCAGAACACGAAACTTCTGGCCTCAAGCCAGAACTTCTGGTTCCCCCAGAATTCTCTTAGGCATATTTCCATTAGCAACGACCAGAAGTGCCCCCACAATATTACAGCAGTTTGAAAGACACGATTGACTGGCTAACTAAACCAACCCCGTGCAAGCTTATCTTAAAGCCTGAGGGTATCAGATTGAGGTGGCAAGGGGTGTGGTCTACCAATAGCAGCATGAGCTACACACTGTGCCATTAAGGAAGGGATATACAGTGGTGTCTATCGATTTTGTGTACCCCAACATGGAGGACATCGCACTGCCTATTCCTCCGAATGACGAAATCTTCATTCTATGCGACGCACTTCTATCAAGGATACAATAGAGCCGGCTGGATATTTTCGTCGATGCCGAGACTTCTGCAAGCCAGGCTCGTGCTCAACCTCCTGCTTCTCAACTTCCTGTTGCTCAACCTCCTACTGCTCAACCTCTTGCTTTACCTACTACTCAACCTCCTACACCTATTAAGCAAGTTAAAAGTGCCATCGCTGTGCCACCGCCCAAGAAGCCAATGGTCACAAAGACCAAAACAAAGAAGACTGCTGGTAGAAAGTCCAAAATTATTGTGAAGCCTAATGTGGTGTTAACCTAGACTCGGGCACACCCTAAGTACCAAGCTGCAAGGCTCTGCTCCCTTAAGATTAGATAAGGAAGGCTAGGCAAGCCATAATGGATCTCCATGCATTCTACCTGACTGGCTATAACAACAATAAATTTTCAGTTACTATAGTGTACAAGCAACAGAATTTTTGGACCATCGATAATTATTTTTTGTTTTGCTTTGATGATCTATATGATTTTTTCAATATGGACGCTCTCGACATCAGCTTGCTGCAGTGCTGGATATTGTAAGCCACTTAACATATTCTTTCAATTAAAGTCGACATGTAATTATGTGGTATTAATTACTCTTTTATATCTGCAGGCTAATGTGGCAAGAATACAAGAAGCGACTATTCAAATTTCTTGACCAACAGCTGTTAGCAATGGCAACCATCGAGAATGATAGGGAGTCATGCATCGACTACGTAAATAAAGTACTCTCCAATTGCACCGCAAGAAAATAATTTTTAATGGGCGTACACCACTTGAATGGACATTATGTCCTACTACTCTTCACCCCAAGTGGAACATTGTATGGTACATTGACTCGGCAAGACCGTTGGGACCGAATGGCGACTACATTGAGGAACTACTCGGTAATCAGAAGTATAATCGACGAGTAAGGTTTTCTTCACTTTATTACTATAAGTTCAACTTTTAACCTGTTCTCGCTTAACTCAATTTTGTTGTACCTCATTATAGAGCTTTTGGTGTTGGCAACGGAACGCCGACAGTTGGTGCATAAAACCGTAGTGCCTGTAAGTCTCCAAATATTTGTCTTTTTAAAATTAAATGTGTCGTCCAAACTAATTGTGTATTTCCATAACAGTGGTACACTCAACCTCCTGGAAACCAATACGGGTTTTATGTCACACACTATATGATGTTGGCCCTAAAGATAGCGGATCTTAAATCATTCGACGTAAGATATTATCATGTACTTCATTTTTATGTTGAATTTACGTTTCACTTATATAAACATCGACTAACGTAAAAAACTCAATTTACAGGAATTCAACATACCTAAAGGTAATCTTAGCGAGACTGACTTGTAGGCCATCCGTTCACGGCTAGCGTCATTCCTTGTGGACCATGTTTTCAAACCAGGAGGCGCTTTCTATTATAAATGCTCAAATTAATGTTTGTTAGTTGTGAACTTGTGATGTAATATGACTTGTAATATTTGGTGAAATCTGTGATGTTTGCAATATAATTTGTAATGTATGCTTTGTTTATGCAATACAATTTGTGATGATGGTATTCTGTGATGAATTATGTGTTGTTTGCAATGTACAATATTGGCTGCCAAATCCTAGCTTTGATTTAGGATGCAGCCTAAAAAAATTATTTTTTATAATATGACCATAACATTAGTGACGGGTCTAAATAAATATCTGTCACTAAATGTTCCCTATAGTGACGCTCTAGGTCCACGTCATGTCTGGTATGACCCCATTTAGTGTCAGGTAGCCATTGAGACCCGTCAGTAAAGGTAGAGTGTAGTGATGGGTGCAACGTGTCGACCGTCATTATAGTTTGACCTTTAGTGACGAGTCACCATGTTGACCCATCACTAAAAGGTGTCATGCCGGACGCGACGTGGACCTGGAGGGACCCTTTAGTGACGGGTGTTTACCTGTTACTAATGACAGGGCATTACTGACGTGATAAGAGTGACGGAGATATGCCCATCACTAATGTACGTTATTACCCATCACTAAAGTACTTTTCTATGGTAGTGTTTTCCCTTAATACAGTTGATGCACTATTTTGAATCTAACAAATCTAATGGCTAGAGTATCTCTTCTTAAATGAGACGCTCCATTCTCCCCCTCAAAATGTGTCTAAACGATATTGCCACAATTTTGAAGAAGTCTGATTATTTCGCTTTCGCTTTCGCTTATTTGACACATCACTCACATGCATCATGGGACAATTATCAAGAGAGAGCATATAAAGCTTGTCTTGCTTGGTAGCAAAACTAACACTAATGTTATTGTACTTAATGACACACTAATTATTTCCAAATTTAAGAATATGACCCGAGCTATCTTATAAAGAAACTGAAATGAGGTTTCTTTTTAAAATAGGGACATATAAGAAAATCATTTAGTTGAAGATTGAAGATATTGGCTAATACTAATAGGAAACTCCCAATACCATGGACTTCAACTTCAGTGCCATTAGCAACTCTAATGCTTTCCTCCCCCCTCTCATAGAACTAAATGCCTGTAATGAATTGGAGATGTGCACAGTGACACTTGAGTCAATCCACTAGGTATTAGGGGAAAAATTAACTAAGAATGATTCATCAATGAATGAAGAATATCTTTTATCTTTTTGACCATTTGGCCTCTCTTCCTTCAAGTAGGATAGTTGGTGATAGTGTTCACTAAAAATTACTTCAACTTATGTTTCAATAAGGACATACAATTAAGGATGCACATATAGCATGAAAATAACCCTACGATGGTCTGATTATAATCATGCGGAAAGTTCTAATTTGCATAATCGATAAGTAGAAAACAAATGAAACTTTACATTAAACTCGTAACTAAATCAACAATGGTGAGAATTAATTATAAGTGTACTCTAATTAGACTTCTCGACGGTTCTATTTAATCAGAGAACATCTCAATTGCATACCTGTTGAGGCAAAAATCACAGGTATTCCTACGTCTTCAAACTCGAAGGCCTGGGAGTGTCTGCTTGCTACAGTGCAGGTCCTAAATAACTCGGAGGCATCAGTAGGCGTGCCAGTCAATTTGACCCTACAATGGACAAGGAAATATGCGTGAGATGTCCTAACGCTATCGGCGATAGCCCATCGGCATTGGCAACGATAGCACATACGCGAATCATGATTCATCAGGATATATCCATGTAAAACAGTAAACCCTGTCAATCGGCTCTAGCGACATAACTCGATAATACCAATCTCTATAGTTCGAACTAAACCGATGCAGCATAAAGATAGGTTATTAAGAGCATAAGGATCATGACAAATCCGATTAATAGAGTAATAGATAATTCATAGGCTAAAACTCTGACGAACGCCATTTTAACACATCGAGCCAGATCGTCCCGTATGTGACCCCGCCAAGGCCATGGATCAGACCTAACCGAGGCAGCGTGCTATTGCCGATTGACATACGATCTGATCTAATTCAATAAGTCAAAACATCATGATTGGCAAATACAGAGATCAAATTTATAGAGCACGATAAAAGAATAATAATTAATGTATTTAACCGATAACTAGCAAACCTACTCTATCTGATCACAGTATCGGACTCAATCGAGAAAGCCATGAATATATGAATCAGTTTACCAATGGGCTATCTCCATCAAAGCTAGAGGTCGGACTCAACCGATGCAGCCATAGCTCCGGTGGAGAATCGTCCTAATGATACGTACCTAATAGTTCGCGATGCGCCGAAGGGTTTGATTGACTGAATTGTGTATGTTTTACGATGACCCCAGGCTTACATATTTATAGCCAGGTTTGACATGTCATCTAGATTTAACGCAGAATCCTAACTGACTCAGTTACTTATTAACTAAATTAAAACCGATAGCAAAGTATCAGCCCACGCCACTGATGATGGTGCGCTGTTCCAAATTCAAGTGTCAACACATGCCCCCCGAGTTCGAAACATGAAACGTCGTGTTTTGAAGTCTCCTCGAGAACTGCATCGCCGGATCACCGAGCGTATATAAATCTTGCTCAATAAGCTCCCTTCTTCAAGCTTGGTCACTCTCATCATACTCTAGCTCAATTTCTTTCTCTTCTCATCTTTTACCATGGCGTCTGATGCCCCAAATTCTTCACCGAGCAAGAGGATCAACCTGAATGATCAAGACGCTTCAGGCGATCATGATCCAGTAAGCTCCTTCTGCCCACTCGGTCCCTTGCTTGCTAATTTTCTCACTTTATCCATTTTGAATCCCTCATATATTCCATCTTCATTTTTTTGAGCTTCAGACTTCAACCATTCCACTCTCACATTCGTAAGACCTTTCACCTTCCAACAATTCAAGTGTTCCAACACAGCCAGCCAGTGCCGATGTATCAAACGATTCAAAATCAAATGACTGCAAAAGCCCATATCGATGGAGCTTCTGCATGCGCTTCTCATTTATATGACCCAAACGACAATGCCATACATAGGTGGGATTCAAATCATTAAGTCAAGGTTTCTTCGTATTAATGTTATAAACATGTGTATCCTCGAGATTCAGAATATATAAGCCATTCAACAATGGGCAAACACCATAGAGCATACCATTCGAAAATATCGAACAACACTTGTTCTTTATTACGAACTCAAAACCATCTTCCTCTAAACATGACGAAGAGATAATGTTTCTGCCCAAGGCAAGAATGAAATAACAATTATTCAGTTCCAAAACTAATCCTGAGGGTAGCGACAAAGAATAAATGTCGACGGCCAACACTGCAACTTTTGCACCATTGCTGATGCGAACATCTCCTACAACGATTTGCAAGTGTGAATCATTAATCCGGTATCAAATACCCATGAATCACTTGAACGAGTAGCAAGATAAATTTCAATAACATTTATAACTGAAGCGGAAGTCACACTTTCATTCTTTTTCTTTTGTTCTTCCAAGTACAACTTATAATTCCTCTACCAATGGCAAGGCTTATGGCAGTGGTGGCAAGTGTCAGAGATGGTGGGGCCTGACTTGGACTTTCCAGTCGAGTTAGACTTAGAGCTCGAGATCGCATCTGGAGCTTTAGCATTTCCCTTACGCTTTCTCTTCTTACTTTCCTTTTGAATCATCATCACAAGACTAGGATTTTTCTTATGGCTTTCCTCAGCTGTCTTGAGCATCCCATGCAATTCAGCCAAGGTTTTCTTCATGCCATTCATATGAAAATTCATGATGAACGGCTCGAAGCTCACAGAAAGTGACTGAAGAATCACATCTGTGGTCAAATCGTTATCAAGTTTAGATCCGTCTTTTTCTAGGTTCTCAACGTAGCCAATCATCTTGATCACATGAGAACTCACTGGACTGCCTTCCGCCAACCTGCATGCAAACAAGGACTTTTAGACATTATACCTCTCAGTCCGTGCCTAGTTCTCAAACATACCTTTGAGTCCCACGATCACATCGTAGGCATCCCTGTCCTTATATTGCTTCTGAAGCTCAGAAGACATGCAGGCAAGCATGAGACAGCTGACATCAACTGAATTACTGGCGTGCTTCTCATAATCCCACCTATCAGCAAGTGGTGTATCATTCGTTGGTTCATTAGGGTGGGGTTCCTCTAGAACATAGTCATTTTTCTCCTGCTTGAGAACAATTCTCAAGTTTCTGTACCAGTCAATAAAATTTGTTTCAGACAATTTCTCCCTCTCTAGGATAGATTGCAGATTAAAAACAGAAGTGTTCTTTGCAGTAGGTGCCATGATCTACAACAAAATACAAAGTTCAGCACTATGCTATGTTAATCTTCTATCAAATAAAAGATGTGCCACAATATGTAAAATGATCGTTTTCCCTCTAACGACACATTGTGGGACAAGATCCATATTCATCTAACTCCTAGTGAGCTTTGGCATCACTACTAGAAGATTAGTGACATAGGTAAGCAACACTTGCTAATCACATCATATGCGACTCTTGTTCGTTGGGGTAGCATCCAATACCGGACTCCCAACTCCATGCCCCAAAGCCCAAAATCATTTTGATAGCTTTGTTAAGAAAACCAATACTATGCATGTGGTTGTTCGATATCCACCCTAACTGATCGAGATAAAAGACGGCACCCTACTTTGGCAGACCCACCATCGATGATCAAGAACCTTGGTAGGTGCAGCTATTGGAAAGAGCATAAATACTTAATTTTCTGAGGGAAACTATTCTAACATGGTAACGATGCTTATCGCACACAGAACATGAAAGAATAGAATGGCAGAAACATAAATAAACATCACAGGCAATCATATTAACTGTGACATAGTATGGCTCTCTTGCATGATGATCTCCATCTCTATGGTTTCTGTCCGTCGGGTCATCACGCTTCAGGCCTCCATGAACTTGTATCAGTCTATTACACCTAATAGCACTATACTAATCACATGACCAGAAGTATCACATGTCGATGCGCAGGTCGTACAACATTTGAACAGCCTTAGGTCGTAATCAACCATGGCGCGCAGGCCATGTTATTACAAGCTTGTATCTTATACATTTGCAAGGCCATACCAGTCACAACATTCCCTGCAAAAATGAGTTAGGTGGAATCTAGATGTGACTAAACCAAGCTCGGAACTTCTGGCTCGGAGGGCTGGAACTTCTGGTCGAAGGGCCCAGAACTTCAGACTCAGGGCCGGAACTTCCGAAATCAACCTTCTGACTCAAATTTATTTAGGCCCGGAATTTCTGGGTCATACTTGAAACTTCCAAAAATAATCTTCTGTATGGAATTTATTTCTGTCCAGAACTTCCGGTCCAACTAGAACACCTGGACCCGGAACTTCCGGTCCAACCGGAACTTACGAAAATAACATTCTATATCGAAAATTATTTTGGCCCGGAACTTCCAAAAATACGACAACAAAAATAATAGATCCAATCTATTTCCACCACATATCACCATATGTGATCGATCCAGATCGAACACTATGCACGTAGGCTCTGATACCAATATTGGATTATGGGGAGGCTACGCTAACGCTTAATTTTAAAAATTTACCCCGTTAGCCTAGGAACCATGCGTGTAATGGGATCATGGATCATTACCTCGAACCACGAGACGCGCTAGGGCAGCGGAAGTAGAGTCGATGAAGCGCGTCCTCGAGCTGCTCCTCACGTCTCCATCCGTTCATCGGCGGCGAAGACAACGTAATCTGACGATCTCCATAGGAAGAAGACGAGCACCACTATTAGAGTAGTGCCTCTACGGTATCCACACGTCCGGGGACCGGATCACCTCGTGCCGGCGTGCTAGCACCACTCATGAAATCTGAGAGATCGATCACAACCATTGCAGTATTGGAGAGAGGAGACGGCTAGGGTTTTGTCAAACCAACATCAAGCAGCAGCCTTTTCGTGCTAGCCCCTCCACTCTTTATATCGTGACCTATCACAGGCCTTTAATCTGTATTAAAGCCCAACAGATCTAATCTATTCACCTGGACCGGAACTTCCAGTTCTAACTGGAACTTCCAAAAATAACCTTCTGTATCGAATTTATTTTGACCCGAAACTTCCGGTCTAACCGGAACTTCCGGTTCGTCTAGGTAGGCCCGGAACTTCTGGTCCACCCGGAACTTCTGGCTCCTCTAGAAATCGAAACTGGGCTAGCCCAGAACTTCTGGTCTAACCAAAACTTCCGGATGCTCCAGAACCCAGAACTTTCGGTCCTCAGCCAGAACTTCCGGTTTCCCCAGAATTCTCTTGGGCACAATTCCACCAAAGGTGGCTAAGTTCGGGGTCCCAACTATGGTGCCAATATCTGCAGATATCTGATCCATACTACTTGAAGTCCTAGACCTATTTCGGGGCCAAATGGATGCTCTGGTGGCTGACTCAGGACTCAACAGGGCACGACTCGCTGAGATCTCGAACTTGCTTCCATCGATTCTGCTTTAAGCGCCTTGAGTTGCAAATTGTGGCTCGTGCTCAACATCGCACTCAGCAGCAAAACCTCCAGGACGATCGGATTGCTCTTGAGGAAAAGAAGATTGCTCTTGATGCTCTAGCAGCTGAACCTGCTGATGTTGAAGGTCAGATTGCTCATTATTGAGGAAGTCGATCTAGCCTCTCGTTTGTCAATGGTCCGCTCGTGTATTGCTTCCCTTCACCAGCATCTATCGGCAATCCCCGAGAAGCTTGAAGCAGATCGGCAGGAGTTCGAGACCCTTGCCAAGGAAGTCCTCTATCGTCTCCGCTGTATGAAGCTTATTGCTGGGAGTGATGACAAAGATCACCAAGAGCTAGCTGCCATTATTGGTCTTCGAGATCACGTTGTATCGGCCCTTGTTGAATTCTTGGGTCTGGACGACAACTGAACATTTGCACTAATTATAATTTGTTGTGGCACTTTTGGCTTACTTCCTCCTGCAATGCTCTATGTTGATTTCGTGCTAAAGGCGATACCTATGGTATCGGCTATTGATTGCGTCTGAAGGCGATACCTTTGGTATTGGCTGTTTAGTGTTGCTAAAGACGATATTCCTGGTATCAGCTCATTGAATATTCTGTTTACGCATATCGGCCTGTAGGCCGATCAAGTCTCGATCTAGACACTCGAATGGTATTTTTTAAGTACTTCCTGTTTAGCGCTTTCACAAATTCTTCCCCTTCTAGTGTTTTCAAAATATAGGCATTAGCCGGCATGACTCAACTCACCCGATAGGGACCTTCCCAATTTGGGAACCATTTGCT
>KE373019.1:112749-124084 GCA_000418225.1 Zizania latifolia | reverse complement strand
TTCTTTCCCTTCTACATCTTGAATCAATACTGACCCAATGCTTACATCATCGGCCGATAGGTATAACTTATAAGGTCTGTCATGCCGTGGTGGGATTAACACTGGAGAAGTACTTAAGTATTTCTTTATCTCATCGAATGCTTTCTGATATTTATTAGTCCAAACAAACTCCTCTCCTTTTATCCTCAACAAGGGTGTGAACGGTTCTAATCGGCTCGATAAGTTTGACATGAATTGGCGAACAAAATTGATTTTGTCGATCAACGACTGTAACTTTGTCATGTTCTCTAGTGGTACTGTATTCTTGATAGCCTAGATAATGTTCTGGCTTATTTTAATCCTCTTTCATGAACCATAAAACCCAGAAATTTTCTAGCCGAAACGCCGAAGGCACATTTTTTGGGATTCATGCGAAGACCATACTTCTTTGCTCTTTCCAAAACTCTCCTCAAATCGGCTAGATGTCCTTCATCGTTTTGGGATTTTATGACCACATCATCTATATATATTTCTACCAGAGAGCTGATTAGATCATAAAATATATAATTCATTGCTCTTTGATACGTTACCCCGACATTCCTCAAACCGAAAGTCATAACAACCCACTCGAACAAGCCGATTGCTCTAGGGCACCTGAATGCGGTCTTTGAGATATCCTGCTCTGCCATAAATATTTGATTATACTTGGCATTCTCATCCATAAAGCTAATGATTTTATGCCCTGAAGCCGCATCAACAAGTAGATCGGCTATCGGTATTGGATATTTGTCTTTAGGCGTAGCTTTATTTAGATCCCTAAAATCTACACATACTCTCAGTTGACCATTCCTTTTACATAGCGAAACTATAATTGATACCCATTTTGCATATCAGTACGGTCTTATAAGATTTGCTTCATATAGTCTTGTAATTTCGGCCCTTATATGAGGATACATTTCTGGCTTGAATCTCCTTTGACTTGGCTTTACGGACCGAAACCCTTTCTTTATTGGGAGCCAATATTCTATGATCGTCGGCTTAATTCGGGCATCTCGTGGTACTCCCAAGCAAAATAGTCCCAAAATTCTTTTAATAAATCAACCAATTTCTCCTTTATGAACGAAGGCAATTTGGCGCTAATGTACGTCGGCCTTAGCCTGTCTCTAGGTCTAATGTCCACCTCCTGTAATTCATCGGCTGACGTAAACCCTTTTCCAAGCTTACCTTCTTCGTCATCTATCTCTCTAGACACGGATCCTAGCCTAGAATCATTTCGCTGATCAGCTGGAGGCTAAGATCCGACACCCTTAAAATATTCTCCATCCAAACTCATCTAGAAAAGCAATCCATGTTCTCAAAATCGGGTACATCGGCTGAGGCTATGGCAACTGATCTGTTAGCCTGAATGACCTCAACTTGATCACCTTGCCACTGTAGTAAACTCTGGTGCATCATAGAAGAAACATAACAATTAGCGTGAATCTAGTCCCTTCCCAGCAAGAGGCTATATGAACATTTACCATCATTTATGAAAAACATGGTCGGCAATATTTTGCTTCTGACCGTGAGTTCAACGTTTAAAGCTCCTTTGGCATCTGATAAATTTCTGCCAAAGTCTTTTAACACATGTTGGTACTTATCAAATCCTCGTTCACTTTACCAAGCTTGTGAAATGTGGAGTAAGGCATTACGTTAACGACAGCTCCTCCATCGACCAATATTTTTAACATTGGCTTTCCGTCCATGTGCCCCTTGATATACAAAGGTCTCAAATGCCGATGCTTATCTTCTTCTGGCTTTTCAAATGTTGCTTGTTGTAGTTGTAGCGATAACTGTGCAGCCGATTGTTCCTTCTCTTCTTCACTGTCTGATGCAGGCGCTCTGCATTTTGCTGGCAATATGAAAACCATGTTTACGTCCATCAGTTTGCCTTCTGTATCAGCTTTCTTTTTGAGAGCAATTCTTTCCTCACCCATCGTTTGCTTTGCCGATACTCCTCATATTCGCCTGTTAACTGCTCCTGATGCCTTTGCCGTTGGAGCCTCCACTTCTAACTCCGTGTTGAACCTTCTGGGCACCATCGGGGCTTTTGTACAAGATTTTGATCCTCTTGGAATCTATTGTCACTTCGAACGCGCCGATTGTCCAAAGTTTCTTGCTCAAGCGACCCTAGACGGTTCTTTATAGGTACTCTTTTCTCTGGGGGCTGATCCTCGGAACTAATATCACTCTGATTAATCTTTTTGGCGCATTTCGGACAATCCTTAATTGATAGGAGCCTCATATCATTTTTCTAGCAAAAACAAAAAAAGGTGCACTCCCAATGAGGATTACTCTTCTCCTTACACCCATATGGTATGGCATGTTGTTCCCTTTCATAGCACCGATGAGCCTTGACATGATTCCTTAGAGTTTGGCTTCTATCAGCATGAAGGCTGGGTGAGCTGATGTGCACCATGTTCATCGGGAAGGGATTTCCGTCAATCTTCATCTGCTTTGCTGCTTCATCGAACTTTATCCTCCCTTGTTCAATGGAGGACTGGATCTGTTGACAGAAAATCTTACATTCATTTGTACTATGGGACCCAGTGTTGTGACACTTACAATATTTTCTTTTCTTCAGTTATTCCACCGATGGAATTATATGATTTGGCGAGAGTTGGATTTGTTTTTCTTTTAGAAGTAGGTCAAGGATTTTGTCCGCCTTACTGATGTCAAAATTATATCTATGCTCTTTTTCAGCGGCTTTAACCCATGGGCATGTCATTGTTTTCTTCAACCTAGCCCACTTAGCCAAGGCGACATCGCCATTGGAGACTTTTTGCTCTAAATCCGATGGATAAAACTGTACTTGCGCTACTCGCTTCTGTGTCTTCTCCTTTTGTATTTCTTAGAATCGGCTTTCATGGGCCAATACCTTTTGTACCAAATGTGATAGGCTATCAAACTCTTGAGACAAGAACCTCTCCCTGATCGGTGGTAAAAGGCCTTGGAATGCCAATTCGGCCAATTGAGCGTTAGTTAGGCCGAGGCTATAACATCGGCTTCTCACATCTCAGAAGCGTTGAATATAATCTGGGACCGATTCACCCATACACTGTTTTACGGCTGTCAAGTCCATCAACTTCATCTCCTGGATCCCAACGAAGGAATACTTGTGAAATTGCTCTCTAAATCGGCCCATCCCTTGATCGAGTTTGGCGGTAAAGAGGAAAACCAAGAGAAAGTCGATCTTGACAAAGACAACAGAAAAAACCTAACTCTGATAGCTTCTTTAGCAGATGCCTCTCCACATTGTGCGAGGAAATGGCTGATGTGCTCGACTATTGATGTACTGTCCTGACCATAAAACTTCGAGAAGTCTAGCACCCTATACCTGTTTGGTAACGGCACCATATTAAACCAATCTGGGTATGGATGCCGATACATATAACTTTGCTCTTTTGGCTTGAGCCTAAACTGATCTCTCATAATTTCTACGATCTTGAAGGAGAAGTCATCCTCTGTCAGCACTAGATACTGTGGCACCGAAGTTGCTGTCCTTTGAGGCTGATAATTGTTTTGGGGCATCATTTCTTCAAAATTCATCTGTTGTCACGGAGGACCGTAATAGGCCGTATAATGATACCCTGGTGGAGGTACACTCGCCAGATGTTGGTATGCCTGAGGCAAGGTACTAGTCGGCATCGGAGTTGATAGTATCAAACTTGGTACCGTATTGCGTTCTAACCCATATGTCTCCGATGGTGGAATAGCTGTTATCGGTGGAGGAAATGCTGTCATCGGCAGGGGTGAACACAGGATTATGGGTGCCAAAGATCCCTGCTGAAAATAGACAGCTCCTTGGGGTAACTCCTGACCGATAAAACTGTCTACCGTCTTTTTGATTAATCCATGCAAAGTATTCGTCAAAACACCAGATTGATTAATCAGTGCATGGCCAACTGCTTCGTTGACTGTATCTTGAAATGATCTTTGCAGGCTCTAATTGCTATACTCGGCCTAGAGAGATGGGATTGGCAGTTGATTCTTCTGGATCGCCCCCTACCGGGTCATGCTGAAAGATTCTAGACACAGCTTCTGGAAGTCTGCAACAGTCTGCTCTACTTCTGCTCGCTGTTCATCGATCAAAAGTTCTAAGGTGACCGGGATGACAGCGTTATTGTTCTGCTCAACTTCCTTCCCGGCCATGAGGCCGACGAAGAAAACTGATCTGGTTATAAAGTGGTTCCATTGGGCGTGTCAATAAATCGTGTTGATGCAAAAATCACAGGTATTCCTATGTTTTCACACTCGAAGGCCTAGGAGAGTGTACTTAGCTCCAGTGTAGGTCCTAAATAACCCGGACGTGTCAGTAGGCGTGCTAGTCAATTTGACCCTGCAATTGATAAGGAAATAGGCGTGAGATGTTCTAACGCTATCGGCGATAGCCCATCGTCGTCAGCAACGATAGCACATAAGAGAATCATGATTCATCAGGATATATCCATGTAAACCTGTAAACCCTGCCAATCGGCTCTAGCGACATAATTCAACAATACTAATCTCTATAGTTCGAACTAAACCGATGCAGCATAAAGATGAGTTATTAACAGCGTAAGGATCAAGACAAATCCGATTAACAGAGTAATAGATAATTCATCAGCTAAAACTCCGATGAACGCCGTTTTAACACATCAAGCTAGATCGTCCCGTATGTGACCCCGCCAACGCCACTGATTGGACCTAACCGAGGCAGCGTGTCATTGCTGATTGACATATGATCTGATCTCATTTGATAAGTCTAAACATCATGATTGGTAAATACAGAGATCCAATCTATAGAACACAATAAAAGAATAATAATCAATGTATTTAACTGATAACTAGCAAACCTACTCTATCTGATCATAGTATCAGACTTAACCGAGAAAGCCATAAACATATGAATCAATTTACTAATATGCTATCTCCGTCAAAGCTAGAGGTCAGACCCAACCGATGTAGCCATAGCTCCAGCGGAGAATCGCCCTAATGCTATGTACCTAATAGTTGGCGATGCGCCGAAGGCTTTGATTGACTGAATTGTGTGTGTTTTACGATGACCCTGGGCTTACATATTTATAGCCAGGTTTGACACGTCATCTAGAGATAACGCAGAATCCTAACTGACTCAATTACTTATCAACTAAATGAAAAACGATAGCAAAGTATCAACCCACACCGCTCGCAACATATCTTCGCTTGTTTAAAGCCTTCCATTGGTGGCCCATCGGCTCTTTGCCGCTCCATGCTACTAGCCGATGATACGTCGGTCTAAATTCTAGTGTCAACAATACTGGTAGAAAAATTTTCAGTGCAATCATATCATAAAGATTGACTTAAATAAAGCTCATAGAAAATAATGACATAAAAACATTATCTTGCAATAATTAAATAAAGAAAATTGGAAAAAGAATGCAAATTATACTAATTTTGGCTAAAAAGAATTGATAATGAGTAATCAGAACAGGGAAAATTATTTTTACTGTTCATCGTCTTTTGGACGATTGGGCCGTCACCGTGCATTGCGCACTGTGCGGTGGAGCGCTAGATGCTCACGCGCATGCTTTCCTACGATTTTTTTAAATAATACATTTTTTATTTAAAATTTTATTTCTAGTACGCGGATTTTTTTAACTGCAAAAACAGTCTACTGTCGAGCTATGATCTGCTGACAGAGGCTTTTTCGGGCTCTATCAGCAGACCATCTGTCGATTTACCCTCTGTCGACAGATGGTTTGCTGACGGAGGGCCACGTGAACTCAGTCGTTGGGTCCGGCTTCTGTCAGTAGACCATCTGCTGACAGAGCTATTGATCTGCTGCTGACCATGCACTGTTGGTGGATGGTCTGTCGACAGAGCTACAGTGCTTAGTCGGTAGACTATCTGCCGACTGCTCTAGCTATATAAGGGGGGCCGAAGCCCGCCTCCTAGCAGCGCGCCCCTGCTCATTTGACTCCTCTCCTCCTAGTATGCCCTCTTCTTCCCTCCCTTCTTTTCTTTAGGTAGTTATAGGTGTAGGGTAGATAGTTTAGTAGTAGATTAGGAGTAATTTATGAGTAGATTAGGGGTAATTTAGGAGTAGATTAGGAGTAATTTAGTTGTATTTTAAGGGTAGTTTAGTAGTACTTTTGGAGTATCTTAGTGCTACTTTTAGAGTAATTTGGAGATACTTTAAACATAGTTTAGAGATAATTAATGATACTTTAGACATAATTTAGAGATATTTACGGTGTACTTTAGAGACAATTTAGAGCTAACTTAAACATCATTTAAAGGTAATTAAGGGCTAATTTTTTGTAATTAAAAGGTACTTTAAACATAGTTTAGAGATAATTAAATGGTACTTTAGAGATAATTAAGATGTATTTTAAACATAGTTTAGAGATAATTAAGAGATACTTTAGAGATAATTTAGAGGTACTTTAAATATAGTTTAGAGATAATTAATGTGTACTTTTGACATCATTTAGAGATAATTCAGGGGTACTTTAGAGACAATTTGGAGCTACCTTAAATATCATCTAGAGGTAATTAAGTTGTACTCTTTAAACATAGTTTAGAGATAATAAAGGTGTACTTCATACATAATTTAGAGATTATTAAGGCATACTTTAGAGATAATTTAGACCTACTTTAAACATTTTTTAGAGGTAATTAAGGTATACTTTTGAGATAATTAAGAAATAATGAAGTGGTAATTAATGCGTACTTTAGACGTTATATAGAGGTAATTAAGGGGGACTTTATAGAAAATTAGGGTGCACTTTACACATAATTCAGAGATACTTTAACATACCTTATTTTGTGTAGCTTTCTTGTGCGTGCTAGCCTGCTGACGTAAGAACCGTGCGTGACTGCATCCACTGCCGTTCCAGATATTTCAACATACCTTATTGTGTTAGATGTTTTCTGTAGTTCAGACATAATGTAGCGATGCTTTGAACGTAATTTACATGTACTTTACACAGAGCTATAGAAATTTTTGTGGTACTTCTAACGTACCCTTTGTGCACGTAGTAATTTAATGATATAAATTTATCTAATGTTTTATTTGCGTTCTATTTTCGTTGCATGCTATGTTATTTAATATTTTGTGTTGTTTCTATACACTATGTACAGTTAAATATGTAGTCATGTTTAGTTAATTCACCTAGTGCTAAATAAGTGTAATCGTATTATCGCACTAGACACATAATTATGTTTGCGGTATTGTTTGTTTCTTAATATAACTCTATTGGTGTAAACTTAATGTTTACAGGCATGTCGGATAGAACATCATTTAGGATTTACTATGGAGATGGGCAAGTACTTATTGGTCATGAAGGTGAAGATCTTAGTAGTTTTCAATGTACTAAAAATAGTTTAAGTCAGGTGGTGGAGTATAGCATCGAAAGTGTGAGGTGGTGGTTGTATCATATTTTTCGATTGGATAGAGAGTAGTGGGAGTTGTAGTTGTATACCCAATGCAGCCGTGCGGCTAAAGGGTATTTTTGAGAGATTGTTCCTGTTACCTCGACCGCCATGTGGAGAGGGTATGTCAGAAAGGCGCTAGAGCAAGGTTGGAAACGGATATTGCTTATCTATTTTACTCCTCATGCCTTTCCTACTCTAGACCGAGTACCTGATCAAGTTGCTGAGTCTGGAGTATAATTTGAGGTCGGTGAGAGTAGCCAAGTCGAAGAAGTGCGTGATCCCTGAGACGGATGTTGTGCCACATTCTGTGGATGCTCCCTAGTCAACGACACCTAGGGTTGCTGAAGGCAGGGCTGATGAAGGAAAGAACATAGAGACCATACCTAACTTGCTAGAGAGAGAGGACCAAGACTTCGATGAAGCACTCGAGCAGGGTGCCAACGATGACACATAAAGAAGACAAAGCAGAAGAAGGAAACAATGACAATAAAGACGAAGATACTGTGATTCCCAACGAGTGGCAAGCACAAGATTTTAGCTCTCTTGCTGTTAATGAGGGCTACAACACTCATTGGGAGTATGGATAGAATGAGGTTTGGCGGGATGAGGTGTATCATACGAAAGAAGCAGTTCAAGATGCCGTGAAAGCATGGGCATTGTCACTCCGGTAGACATTTCGACTAAAGAGGTCAAATCGCACAATGTATGACGTTGTATGTGAGAGGATAATTGCCCATGGAGGGTCCGCGCACATCAACCGAAGTGGGCACTGCATTGGGTATGCTCAATTGTTGTCGACCATACCTGCGTGGTCGATAGAGCTGTAACCAGGCACATGAATCTAAGTGCCAACTACATTACGGGGGTGATGTATTATGAGATTGTTGAGAATCTCAGTTAAGAGCCCCGGGCCTTAATACTTGCCATAGAGAGAAGGTTTCAGTCCACAATCAACTATTCTAAGGCATAGAGGGCTAAACAGAAGGCGCTTGAAATGAGGTTCGGTACATTCGAGGACTCATATCATAACCTGCCTCTCTGTCTAGACGTGGTGAAGAGTCGCAACCCTAGCACATACCAATTGTTCGAAGAGAAGGATGTTGTATTCCTGGAGAGTGCTAAGATTCTACATCAAGTTTTCTTTGCACTCGGTGCTTGCATCTAGGCTTTCTAGTATTGTCGTCCCATTCTTTGTGTGGTTGACATATTCCTAACTACGAAGTATAGAGGTCAGATATTGATCATTATTAGTGTTAACGGCAACAACCAGGTTGTACCAATTGTCTTTGCCTTTGTGAAAAGTAAGAACTACAAAAGTTAGTTATGGTTCTTATGGCACCTGAACATTAGGGTTATTTTGGGCAGGCCAAATGTTTATGTGTTGCATGACCAACGCGTGGCACTGATCAAGGCAATCCAACATATAAAGTATGATCCAGAGGAGTCATATCCTTTGATGGACATTTAGTCTCGATGGTGTATGCGCCATTTAGGTGCAAATTTCTTTTGTCACTTCGGGAAGAATAAAAAATTGACTAATCTATTCAAAAGACTGTGTAGCCAAAACCAAGATAGGAAGTTTAAGGCCTTATGGAGGAAACTTGATGAGCTAACCTCAAAATACAAGCAAGAGAAGGCCACCAGGCAGCAATCTAGAAGTGATCTAGAGCCAGAGCCACTTTGTTCGCTGCCCATTGATGATTAGTAGACAATCTGTAAACGACAGAGGATAAAAGTTTGTTGCTTCTCTGATTGGATTAAATTCGAGAAGAGGGAGCATTGGTCTCTACTACACGACACTCACAGTGCAAGGTATGACATCATGACCGCCAACCTTGTTGAGGTGTACAATTGGGTAATGTGGGGTATGTGATGCTTACCGTTGGTTGGTATTATGGAGGGCATAATTCGTGGAACCACCCGATACTTCATCGACCGACATACTGCTATTTTGGTGGTGCATAGGGATGAGCGCTTTTTGTATTGTAGAAAGATTATGGAATATGTCATAGGGAAGAGTAAGAAGGCAACCCAACATCATGCCATCAAGACAAGTTCCTGAGAACTCTGTTTCAAGGTAACGTGTCAAGACAAAGGTCGAAGAGGAACAAACCAGGATATTATTTTTTAGGAGTGCAGTGTTATCAACACTTGTCGATGTACCTGTAACAAACCATCTCTCTACCACATGCCATGTAGCCATGTCATGGTGGCATGCGCCACATTTGATATGTCCACCGGGGTGTACTTGTTTGATTACTTCACAAAGGAAAAGGTCCTTCAGACTTGGAGTGGTGAACTTTGAGGGTATAGGGTTGTCAGCTCATTCACATCTCCACTAGATGGTACATGTCATTGGGTACTAGATTTCCTACATGTCAACTCAAAGGTGGGAAGAAGAAAGACATGGTGCATTCAGAATGATATGGATGAATCCGAAGCAGGTAGACGGAAGAAGACATACTCTTTGTGCAAGATGGCCGGACAATCATTCAAGAATTGCACAGAAGTCGGCATAAGCAATCGTGGGCCCACATGACATATCAAATACCGCATAGCACACACTATACATACTCCCCAAGACGTACGTATGTCAGTTACTTTACTACTATGTCACAACTTGTAGCTTCATCCCTAATGAGCTTCCTCTATTATACAACCTGCAGATGGCGGGTCATGATGACATCCCTTATGAGCTTCTCTCCATCACGATCGATGGGCACAACTAGGCACGGGCACTCACCTCCACCGAGGATGGACAGCCAGATCTTGTGCCTCTTAGAGTCTGTCCACCGCAGCATCTCTGGAGCATCCATCCTTGATGGGTTGGCAGGTTAGTTAAGCAAGCATATTGTTGGTTGATGTTTTATTTTCAGTTCTTCACGTGACTAACATTTTCTTCAATGCAAGTTGCGTGGTGCTAGCTTACTTCCTCTAGCTAGGTTGGTCAAGAGAGGATACATCGGGGACGATCCCACACTGAGGTTTCCATTCGACCTAGCCCTTGTTATGGCGTGGGTCGATATGTGGAGACTAGAGACACGCACATTCTACCTGCCTTTAGGGAGGTGACAATTACGCTAGAGGATGTGTCTTACCTGCTAGGACTTCCACTAGCAGGAGAAGCAGTTGTGCCCGATGATGTTGAGACAGAGTGGCGCGTTGACCTGCTCGTGCGCTTCACCGGTGCCCATCCCGTCCTGCCTGATGGCGAGGAAGTCTAGGAGTTCACATCCACAGAAGGGCCAACACAGAGGTGGTTGCGGCAGTACTAGGTATGTTATTTTAACACAATAATAACATCGAACATTAACATCTCCTTGCTGTATACTAACGTTTGCCCTTACATAGGCAGAGCACCTAGCCACCGATGCTGATAATTACACTATCAGCCGCCACCTAGAGGCTTACCTCCTTTGGCTTTTTGGCTAGGTGATGTTCACTAGCATGCACGACGATAGCGTCGATAAGCACCTGGTGCAGTTTGCTAGAGCCATTATCAATTCCACGGCTGACAATGTGCCACAGTACTCATGGGGATGTGTCATCCTTTGTGCCACATACCGTGCTCTCTGTGATGGATGTTGATGATAGACGGACGGCGCGTCGATTACTGGGTGTCCCCTCTTGATCCAGATTTAGTCATACGAGTAGGTACAGATTGGTCACCCCAGGTGGACATCGCACCGTACGTAGGAGGGCTGCCAGGGGAGGACATCGACCTACCTACGATGGACATACTTTGGTGTCGACGATGAGTTAGTATTTCTTGTACGTAACCATTTACCAAAATTACTTTTGGATTGACATTTCCTCTTTTGCAGCTAATCTTGGGCCCATGCTCAGACCCACCTCTCCTACTTGGACTACATGGCGCAGCTCGATCATATTCGAGTGCATGTCTTTCGTTGGAGACCTT
>KE373019.1:73644-95684 GCA_000418225.1 Zizania latifolia | reverse complement strand
ATGGCGACTCTACTCTGGCAAGACCTACACCAAGATTTGCAGTATACCTCTTGTGTACACCACGTGTTTGATGAAATGTTTCAAAGAATTCTGTACTGCACTTTAGGTGTTTAATAGATTGTCTACAAGCGCTTGATTTTCTGATTACACTGCGAATACTTTTCTGCGTATTCTAGTGTATGTCAAGTGTTTGTTTATTTACTTGAGAGGGTCTGCAATGTACTAATTTGTTCAACAGGTACTCGATCTCTTGCATGAGAGCGTTTTGTGCGTTTCTCTTTTTATGAGAACGTTTATTTCCCTCATGAACGCATCTTGATCGATACTTGTGTTTTTCCGTAGTTGCCGTGTTTAGGAAGTGGTTGTTGGTAGAGTTTTTGTGTCGACTTGCCTGGTGTGACTATTATTGTCTAGCCTTGAGCTAAATCTCATCAAGTCACTAGCAAGTCCGATACTCGAAGTTTTCAACAGTTTTATATTTCCGCTGCATTTTTGTTTTGCGCCCATTCACCCCTCCTCTGGTCGCTAGTTTCGATCCTACAACGAGAAAGCCTAGCTTTTCCAGACTATCAATATAGCTAATCATCTTGATAACCTAGGGATCGATGGGGTTCCCTTCTGCAAGCCTGTACACAAACAAGGACTTTGAGGTATTAAACCTCTCGGCCCTTTCTTGGTTCTCAAACATGCCACGTAGAACCATAATTATATTATAAGCGTCTGTGTTCTCATATTGTTTCTGAAGATCGGAGGACATTGTGGTAAGCATGAGACAGTTCACATCTAGGACATCATTAGTGTGCTTCTCGTAAGCACGTCATGCAGCCGTAGTATTATTATTAGGCAAATCATCAGGGTAATGACTTTGAAGAACATACTCTTTTCGCTCTTGGTTGGGAACAATTCTCAAATTTATATACCAATCCATAAAGTTTATTCCATTAAGATTTTCTTTCTCAAGGATAGATCACAAATTAAAAGAACTAGACGTGGTAGAGACTGACATGATCTACAATATAAGATATGTAATGTTTAGCACCTATGTTTATGTTAATGTTTCATTAAACTATTTAATAAAAGATTCTTTCACTATATTTTGGAAACCAAAACCTCTCTCTCGGTTACATAGTGGGTCAGGATCCTCATTTCACTAATTCCTATTGAGCTTTGGCATTACTACTAGAAATTAATGACATGGGGTAAGCAACTCCTTGCTAATCACATCTCCATGTGACTATTGATTGTTCGGTTAGCATCACCATGCTCTAGTCCCAACCTAAAGTCCTAAGGTCTAAAACTATTTTGATAACCTTATTAAGCAAACTAAAAGCTTTCGCATATAGATGTCTAACATCTATCCTAACTTGCAATGGTAATCGCTGGCACTCTACTTTGGCAAACCCACCAAACGATGAACATTATTGTGTTAGGTGTAGTAATTGGAAAGGCATCGAAAGCATAATTTTTCTGAGGGATTCTATCCTATCATGGCAACATATCAAACACTATATAGCATAAAAACAAGCTAGAAGATATTCAAGATAAACACATTTAATTGTGAATCAGTATGGCCCAACATATGGTGATCTCCATCTCCATATTGATGTAGTTGATCGCTAGCCTCCACATCATTTCTTCGGGCCATCATGCTTGACATCTGCAATCTTATATCTATGCTACCATAGCTAGAAATAAAAGATTACAAATCAAGCATCTAGGTCGACACACAGGTCAGCAAATACAGCAGAGATAGCTATCAAATAGCTGAATAACCATGGCAGGCAAGCCATGTATAAGAGTTACATGCATCACATACATCTCTTACAAATCATATAGAGCCATACCATTCACATCATTCTCTACAAAAATAAGTTAGACGTAGAATCGCATTATAGCTAATAACAATGTGAACTTGGACGCTATATAAGTGGGGCACACATAGCGGTCCCACTAGCTGGTTAGTAGGCAGGGGGTCGAGGGGGAAACTGCCCCCTCGCGTGTTGTAGGGCAGCGCCCTGTCCACCAGTGAAAATCATAAATTCGATCTATGAAATTGCTAAGGAAAAAACTCTTAGGAACTAGTTTTTCCTTTAGCCGATGGGGTCAACCAGGTTGTCGGGCGATGCGGTCGGGAGTAATCAATAGTGGTCGGGAAGACCAGTCGAGAGGTGCCTGAGGCGGTCGGATCTGTAACCTACTCGGATTATGATATGTGTTTGCATCCGATGCAACAACCTACCATAATTCAAGTGTTACAATCCAATCTACAACTACCCCATAGACCGATTGATCTCATCAACCCATGCTACCAATCTATTCATCACATGAACCGATCGAACTTGACCGTAATAGATTCAATCTATTACAACCTCATATCAACCATATGCACTGATCTAGATCACAATCTAGGCAAGAAGGCTCTGATACCACTGTAGGGGAACATAGAGGCTACACTAACTGAAAATAAAACTTTTTCTACCGCATACACCAGGAAGCCTTGCTAGAGAGGGACCATAGATTGTTACCTCAGGCACGCAGTTCAGCAGAAGGAGAGTTGGAGTTGCGAGCCGATCCAACTCGAGGGTGCCGAAGTAGTCAAGAAGCCGATCGCCTGGTCTAGAAGCAGCGATCAACATGGTCGGGAACTCACGAGGACTTCTCCCGAGGACTTTTCCTCCTTCAAGCTGATGATGCCACCGATTGAATCAATGGTGTCGATATCGATGTGAAGCTATAAAGCAATGCCTCTACTAGTATCCACACATCCAAATGTGGAACACCGGCTGGTAGTGTACTAGCACCCGGGTGGTCGGTGAGGAGGATGGGCTCGAGAGGTGGTAGCTAGGGTTTGCTCTCAGTGGCTAACAACATAGCACAAGAAATGAATCAACATACAAATCGGGAGAAAGCATAAAGACTTAGCTTCCCTGTGCCCTACACCCTCATATATATAGACATCTTAGCTTAGGCCCATCCGGGCCCAACTAGGACTCTACTTGGATATCCATGTGATTTGTTTGGATCTTGATCCAAACTGAGCCCAATTTGAATCCTATTCGAATCCATTGTTCTAACCCGTTAAGTGTGTGACCTTGTAGATTCACGTATAGCTTGGTTAACGTTTGAAAACTCATTTCAATACTCCGTTAACAGTGACCTTTAGCAAAGCATATTAACCTAAGTATACGTAAATATCATATCGGCTGGACCTTGTAATGTTCTCATGTACATGTCCATTTGCCTCACGATATTGATCGAGCACAAGGTGAGATTTATGCCATCCTATCAATAGCTCGATCCCTCACTCGATCTCCGTATTGGATTATAACCTGTGATTAACTCCTTAATCACGTCGGCATGGCCATGCACTTCCATAATCCATTACATCAAAGGGCCCAGACATATCTCTCTCGTAAGAAGGAGCAAATTCTATCTTGATCACTCACATCCCACTATATGTTTCATAGCAAACTATCGCACCCTGAAATTTTGCAAAAGTCTCTAAAAATGTAAAGAATTTTCCTAGAATTTTTCTAGAATTTTTCTGAGTCAAAAATGTTTTATTCTGAATTTTGGAGGCTTTTTCTAAAAGAAAAAAATGTATTTTTCTCTATCCAATCTGTTTGGATCTATATCTAAACCATTTGAATCTCTATCTAAATTGAGTCCAATTCGAATCCTATTCGAATAAGATGTTTCAACCCGTTAAGAGTGCAACCCTGTAGGTTCACGTATAGCTTGGTTAACATATGGAAACTCTTTTTCATATTCCATTAATAGCGGCCTCTAGCAAAGCATATTAACCCAAGTATATATAAAGATCATATCGGCTGAACCTTGTAATGTCCTCATGTACATGTCTCTTTTTCTCGTGATTTTGATCGAGCACAAGGTGATATTTGTGCCATCCTATCAATAGCTCGATCCCTCTCTCAATCTCCGTATTGGATTATAACTTGTGATTAACTCCTTAATCATGTTGGTATAGCCATGCACTTCCATAATACATTACATTGAGGGGCCTAGAGATATCTCTCCTATAAGGAGGGGCAAATCCCATCTTGATCACTCTCATCCCACTACATATTTCATGGTAGACCCGATGACTACTTTTATAACTACCTAGTTATGGAATAGCATTTGGTAGTCTCAAAGTAAGCCACTACACATGTTGGGATCCATGGCGATCTTAGGTCTGAGGACTTTACATAAACACTACTGAGACCTACTGATGACACGTCAAATCTCAATTGTGTCTCGTAGCGGGTCTATCCATCATATGTTCTCCAACCTACGTTCTTGTTATTGAGTTGGTATCTCCATACCCATGATCCATGAGACATGATCATCAATCAATACACATGTTGATGTCGGTCATATATTTTCCATATATGACTTAAAACCGATCAGGGATCATTTTGAAATAGTCACATTATGAGTCTCATGAACAAGTCACACACTTGTTGGTCCATAATGACAATCTATTTCAAGGAACAGTACAGTGTTTCATAAACATGGTATGCCTCACACAACATGTTCATGTTGACTCTAGGGCATAATACTAACATTGAATTATCCTACCCATAATTTAGAATTGGTTGCAGTGGTTCATGCTTTGAAGATTTGGCATCATTATCTCATTGGGAATCGTATAAAGATCTTTACAGATCATAAGAGTTTGAGGTATATTTTCACTCAACCAGATCTAAATCTTTGACAAAGAAGATGGCTCTAGTTAGTCAAAAGTTATAATGTTAGTATATAGTATCATCCTAGTAAAGCTAATGTTATAGCCGATGCCCTTAGTCACAAGAGCTATAGGAATGCTATTCCAGTTGAAGAAGGACCTTCAGAGTTGCTGCAAGAGTTTGTGAAGGTAAGTTTGAATGCTGTTCCAAGTGGATTTATAGCAGCCTTGGAAGCTCAACCTTCACTGCTAGATCAGATCCATGAAGCCCAAGTCAATGATCCATATATTTTATAGGTCAAAGAAAACATGAAGCAAGGGAAAGCTCATGAGTTCATTGAAGATGAACAAGGTACTTTATGGTATGGAAATCGTATTTGTGTGCCAGATAAGAAAGAGCTGAAGAATCTGATACTTCGTGAAGCCCATAAAACCCAGTATTATATTCATCCCAGGAGTACAAAGATGTATCAAGACCTTTGAGAAAAGTTTTGGTGGCCTTGTATGCGCCGAGAAATAGCAGAATATGTGGCAATATGTGACATGTGTTAGAGAGTAAAGGCAGAACAACAGAGACCTACAGGATTACTTCAACTCTTAAGAGTGCCCGAATAGAAGTTGGAAGAAGTGGGAATGGATTTTATAACCGGATTGGCAAGAACAAACTTAGAATATGATTCTATTTGGGTAATTGTCAACAGGTTAACCAAAGTGGCTAAATTCTGCCAGTGAGAACCACCTACAACAGTAGCAAGTTGGCTGAAATATATATGGCCTGAATTGTTTGTTTGCATGGAGTCTCTAATAGGATAGTGTTAGACAGAGGAAGTCAGATTATATCCAAGTTTTGCTAGAAGTTGCAAGAAGAATTGGGTACCCGGTTGACTTTTAGTACAGCTTATCACCCTACATAGATGGTCAAACAAAGAGAGTGAACCAAATTCTAGAGGATATGTTGAGAGCTTGTGCTCTAGATTTTGGAGGATCGTGGGATAAGAACCTGCCCTATGCTGTGTTCTGTATAACAATAGTTACCAAGCTAGTCTTCAGATGTCCCTGTTTGAAGCCTTGTATGGAAGAAGTGCAGAACACCGTTGTTTTGGGACCAAGTCAGAGAAGATAGAGTCTTTGGTATGGATATCCTAAGAGAAGCTGAATGGAAAGTAAGAATTATTCAAGATCGTTTGAAGGTTGCTCAGTCCAGACAAAAGAGTTATGTCGATAACTATCGCCGAGACCTCAGTTTTGAGGAAAGAGATTTTGTATACTTGAGAGTTACCCCGTTCTGTGGAGTTCGCCATTTTTAGACTAAAGGTAAGTTGGCATCACGTTTTGTGGGACCATACCAGATAACCAGTCGGAGAGGAGATGTTGCCTATGAGTTAGAGTTACCCCCATCCATGGCAGATATTCATAATGTGTTCCATGTGTCTCAGTTGAAGAAGTGTTTGCATGTTCCCTCTGAAGTTGCCGATGTTAAGCAAATAGAACTTTAAGAAGATTTGACTTATGTAGAGAAGCCTATTCGTATTTTGGAAATCAATGAAAGGAGAACCTGGAACAGAGTTGTCAAGTTTTGCAAGGTTTAGTGCAGTAATCATTCGGAAGATGAAGCCACTTGAGAGCGTGAAGATGAATTAAGAGCCACCTATCCGCACCTTTTCCCAAGCGCCTCCGAATCTCGAGGTCAAGATTCTATTTAAGGGGAGTAGCTTTATCACAGCCCCAAATTATCAAAATATAAAAGTAATAAAAGTTGTGAATAAAAGAAAAGAAAATAGAATTTTTAATAAAGGGAAAAAATAGAATAGAATTTTCTTTTAAAGAAAAGAAAGGATTTTTGGAGATAAAATTTTCAGAAATAAATTTTTCCAAGTAAAATGTTGCAAGAAATTTTTGCAAAAGTCTCTAAAAATATAAAGAATTTTTCTAGAATTTTTTTGAGCCAAAAATGTATTTTTCTGAATTTTAGAAGCCTTTTCTAAAAGAAAAAAAAAACAAAACCCCTCCCTCTGGCTTGGGCTGGCCGCCGCCGGCCCGACCCGCTCCCCCGCACACCTCGTTGCCCGTTAGAGTGTGCTTGCCAGCCCAGCCTTTCCCACATGCCTGTTCTCGTGCGCAGCCGCTGATAGATGGGCTCACCTGTCAGGCCTTCGTCTTCCTCGTGCCCGTGCCCTAGCTGTGTCGTCATCACACAATCCGCTCCTACAAGCCCACTAGGCCCAATCCGAGCCCACCATTGGCATCGCCGCCTCTCCCCGGCCTTTTCCCCCTTGAATCTAAGCCTGGCCCATGCCCGCAACCACCTCCGCCATGATCCCCGCTACCGGCCAACTCCAAACATGTCGTGCCACCGTATCCGCGCTGGACTTCTCTGGTCACCGCTATAATTGTGACCCCAAGGAGCTCCGCTGTCGCCTCCAAGCCCTAGCCAACACCCTAGCCACCTTCCCCTGCTCCCCATGTGCACATGCCCCTCTACCACCTCTACCTGACCTCCGGTCGCCGATCGTCGTCGCTTCGCCACTAGCCGGTCGCCACCGACCCCATCGTCATCTTCGACATCATCCGTCGACACCCAATCGCCCCTCTACCATCGCCACCGATCACCGGAGAGCCAATCCTACTGTCGACCCAAGCCGCTCCTCCGTCGATGCTCTCACCGCTAGTCGCTGAGCCGCCATTCACCGGCGACCATTGGTACCCAAGCGCCGCTGCTTGCCGTCCTCGGCGTGCCGCCGACGTGGTGCTCACGTGGCCACCACGTCAGCGCCACGTGTGTAGGCGCCGCTCGCGTGGTCACCACGTGGCCACCATGTGGCAAACCAGGTGCGCCGATGCCCCTACCCTCCTGTTGATGCAATAATTCTGAATTTCCTTTATAAAAATAATTCTTGTGTCATAATTTTGTTTTATTTTCTGAAAATCCTAAACAGTGTTGAAATCTTTAGAAATTCATAACTTATTCATTTTAACTCCAAATTTAACCATTCAAATTGCATAATTTTTCTAAAAATGTGCTCTACCCAATAAAAATAATTTCACACACAAAATGATTGATCTTTTGTAGTGCTTGTAATTGTTTGCTTTGATGTATAGTTTCTGAAGTCCCTGAAGAACTCGTTTTCATCAAGGAAGCTCCTGTTTTCATTCCTGTGCTAGAAGGAAAGACATCTAAGTCCTTTCTTTGATTATGATTGAACCTATGTTTAAAGCTATGATTTACTTCAAATATGTATTTATTTTAGAATGTCATCGGGAAGGATATGAACATGTTTGTATTGCCCCCTATTGTATTATCCCATTACTTGATTACCTTGGGACTAATAATTTGATCAATATTAAATCTTTATTATGATTTAACTGATATGCCTAGGATTGCTTAGCCCTAGTTAGAAACTAGTGTCACTTAATCATGCTTATGATTTCTAATAAATTGTCTGTTGTGTACCTTGGCCGATTCCTGGACGAGTGTTCTTCACGCACAATAAATCATTAGGAAATGGTTTGAATTTCTGGGCGTGACACTTCATCATCACCAGAACTGTTCAGGTCTTTTGAAATGTAATCAGCATCTAAACTCTCTGAATTGTCCTCATCAGCATCTGCCCTCTCCGAATTCTCCTCATCTTTTGAAATAGGAGAATCATCATCTACTTCTTTGTCCCCATCATCCTCTGGTGTTGAACCAAACTGAACTGGCATTGATAGTGGTGCATCTATATCCATCCCAGCTGCTACTTCTTCTGCTCCATTATCACATTCATACTCAGAATCATCTTCTATCAGCACAATGGCCTGAACATAAATGTCAACTACCCCACTGTCAGTAAGGCGTTGAGCCATCACATCACATGACTTGTCATCCACTAACAGTCTCAACCCTACCCCGAAATCCTTTCATGGAAATAACTAGTGCAGTTGAACTTGATTTTCTTTCAATGCCATGTGATCACGTAGGTGTCCTTCAACCTCTGGCATTAACAACTTGTCTAACTTGATGTAATACATCCCCTATCTTCCTCCAAAATAACTCAAATGACCCTCCACAGTCAAGAACTTGCCTCTAAAGTGGAATCTTACCGCAAGGTAATTTAATGGGTCCATGCCTAGCAATTAGGGCAAAAAATGCTTAATTTACCACTCACAAAAATAGAACACTAAGCAAGAACAAAAACTGCTGCGCTGCACGTCTAGTCGAAACCCTAGTCCCCATTTCAGCGCAAACCCTAACATCGATAAAATGTGGACTGCATCGCACTAACTCGACCACAAAATCAACCGTTCTCAACCATTTCTCACTACGGATCGATGATTCAACAGCAAGCTACGTGCCCTAAACCCTAGAACCCTAAATCACCACCAAAGATATGAACTACAAGGCGAGGAGAAGTTACATCCACTGACCTACAGCATGACGATGGCGACCTTCGTTGGCTAAGCTCGTGATCACCTCACTGATATGATGGAACAGACACAGGAATGGCAACCACATGTGCGATCCACTTGTAAGGTGACAGCGTGCAACCACGCAGACACCACCTAACACCGTGGATAGCCAGCTCAACAAAACCGCTGTGCAAAATAGCCAATGGGGGTTATTTGTACGGGAAATAACAGTATGGGGTAAGTTGCCTAGTTTCATACTTGGGGGAAACTTTCATCTATAGGCTAGTAGTTGGAGGGGTAAAGTAGATTTTTTCCAATTAAAAAATTAACAACAATTCATGATCCTGTCTATCAGAAAACTTTCGTGCGATCCTGTCTATTGGCCCCTAGTCTGTTGGCCCGACAACCATGTATCGATCTATTGGCATGAGGGCTTTTACTGCTTTGTATATTGCCAATACATGTTTCGCCTATCGATCTTGACCCGGTCAACAATCTTGACTATTTTTGACCGAGCATATGACCTGATTGGGTACGTGCCAGTTGCGATGCACCAATTGTGGTGTACCACGCCCCCTGAGTTTGGGACGTGGAGGGTAACATTTTGATCTCCTAGAATTTCACAACTAACACGCTATTTTAATTTTGCATTGGAAACCCAACCGTTTGCACTTCTCTTTCACCTATAAAGCCTGTGGCCCTTTGTCTTCTGCTGTACGCCTCCAAAATTCTCTAATTTGCAGCCGAAACCCTCCAGTTCTTCGCCACCGCTACCGGTTGTGCTCCGTCGTAGTCGCTGCCTCAAGCTTCATCCTCTCTAGCTGGATGCACACCGCTCTTCATCAATAATGGCCTCTTCCTCACGCACTTCTGCCACAGCTTCCAGTGAGAACATCCTGGAGGTATTTGTTCTTTTTCGTTTTCCTCAACTTCCCTTGAGTATCTAGATCACTTCTTTTCGTGCTTTTGTAGAATCTTAGGAACCAGCTCTTGATTCCTTTGGACGAGAGCTCGTCGTCATATTACCTAGGCCCTTATGGCGATGACGATCCCACTGAGTTGATCAACTGTGAAACCAATTGAATCTCGTTTCGAGTTGCTTCAAGGGATATAGCTGATTGGGAGAATAGCTTCAATGCTTGGCCTAGCTTGGTACCTTGCTGGAGAGATTGGTATCTTCGTGTATCGACCGTAAATCATTTATACTGGGATGAGACTCTTGTTCTGCACATCTTTGTTAGATTCTTCGAATAAATTTATTGGTAACCCTCTAGGTGGTCTAAACTATAATAAAGAGGTTGTTATTTGGCATTCAAGATTATGTCATGTTAATTATGGCAGCATTTCACGGATGAGCAGTTTGAATTTAATTCCAAACTTTTCTATTGTCAAATGTTCTAAGTGCCAAACTTGTGTGCAAGCAAAGCAACCTTGTAAGCCATTTAAGGCAGTTGAGGAGAGGAGTTTGGCACCATTAGAACTAGTTCATTCATATCTTTGTGAAATGAATGGAGTGCTGACAAAGGGATGAAAAAGATACTTTCTATCTTTTATTGATGATGCTACTAGATTTTGTTACCTATACTTACTAAAAACAAAAGATGAAGCATTAAGCTACTTTAAAATCTACAGGGCTGAGGTTGAAATCAACTAGAAAAGAAAATCAAACATTTAAGGTCGTATCATGGTGGTGAGTATGTATCTAATGAGTTCTCCCAATTTTGTGTAGATCATGGAATAATTCATGAGTTGACACCTCCTTATTCACCCCAATCCAATGGGGTTGCTATTGGGGATGTGACAATCGGATACCCCACGATTGGGCTTATCAGTCCGAACCGAGAGCAGGCCAAGTCCAGCATTGCCGTCTGGTATGGCCTATGGAGGGGGGTTTGGCTCTGATAAGAAAGGTTGAGTCCTTATCGGGTGACTGGACTATAGATATGGCATTAAGAAATATATTTATACCAGAATCCTTGTAATTAGGGATTTAGTGTCCGAGTTCGGTAGATAATCTTAGATCAACTCAGGATAAAGTTCTGGATTGTTTGGGTTCACCTCCTGAGTATATAAAGGAGGCGAGACACCCCCCAGAAGCATCTATTCATCTCATCTAGTCATCTAGCATCATCATATTTTTTCTTGCTTTCGACGCCTTAAGCCTCCATAGCTTAATTGCATCATATTATAAGCTCCACCATCATATTATACATCAAAACACTAGACGTAGGGCTATTATTCTTTGAGAGACGGGAACTAGTATAAATCTTGGCTCTTGTGTTCCAGAGTCGACCATCGAGTTCGAAGGTATTGCGCTTCTCTTACACCCATTTAATCACCACCTCGGGTACCCCTTGGGTGGACTGCTCAGTGATTCACCGATAGTTGGCGCGCCAGGTAGGGGGTCACGTCGCTTTCACTAGGATCCGATGGCATCACCACATTGACTTTCCGCCAAGCATAGGATGACGCTCATCCTGAGCAACATGACGTACATCGCTGACTCGACTAGGAGTCTGATTCCTTTCGATTTGGCCCTGACTCCCGAGCTATCGCCGCACCGAACTCTCGACCCCTTTCTTGCGTGAAAGGAAGATTGGGCCGCTAAATGTCTGGCTGACACTCTCTAGGAGTTGGCTCTCGATCAGCTCCCTGACCAGGTGATTGTCCAAATCATTCAGCGCCTCCATAGGAGCTTCGAGGAATTGCACCCCCGAGGCTCGCGTCATCAGGAGGATTTCCCCGAGCATGCTAGAGGGCATCTCGCTGGATGGCTTACCCAAGCGCACCCTGGGTCTACCGACGACCATGCTGCGGCTCCCGAATCTAGCTCCTCCCGCCGCACCGAGTCGACAAGACAACGGCGCAGGGGTCCTAGGTAGAACAACTAGGGACCTCGAAAGAATGACCGGCGATTCAAGCATTCGAAAAAGGACTAGCGTGATGACACCGTGGGCCGACGGGACAGCACTGAGGATCAACCACGCCGATGCCAAACCCGCAGGAGGGTGTGGTGTAAGAAAACCAGCGAGGACGTCACGATGCATGAAAAGCGCGGGGCCGAGATCATGTAGCCTAAGGGCCCCACGCTGAGCACTATATGGCCTAAAGTTCCTCAGGATGAAAGCGACACCGGGACTTAAAATTTGCAAGTCACAGAAGATTTTCTTCACTTCACAAAAAGAAACCAAGTTCTTAAAAACAAGTTTCATACTAACTACTCCTAAACCGATGCAGATTATGATACAACTATTCCTCAGGGGGCACCACCGCAGGCTCTAGGACTTTGAGAGGCATTGCTACGGCTGCTGGGTCTTTGGGAGGAGGCAGGAGCTGAAGGTCTCCAGCGATCACAGCGGTGATACCTTCCACTTCATGATGAAACACCGCTGCCTGGTCATCGGTCGTCTTGGCAGGCATACCAAGAAGGCGAGGATTTCTTTGATACTCATTCACCCGTTGCCAGATTTGTTAGCAGTGGAACATTGGAGGTCATACCTGCAGCAAGGTGAATTTACCATTCTAACTGATCACAGAAGTTTAGTCCATTTAACAGAACAACGACTAGTAACACCATGGCAATAGAAAGCTTTCACAAGGTTGATGGGGTTTAATTATAGAATCTGTTACTGAAAGGGATCATCTAATGCAGCTGCTGATGCTCTTTCAAGGTTGGAGGCTGATTTCTCATCAGCAGTGTTGTCCATCACCACTTGTCAGCCACAATGGCTTGAAACAGTCATTCAGGGATACCAAGAGGATTATGTGTGGATCCCCTATCTCGCAAGGATTTTTCTTTCAAGGATGGTCTCATTCATTATAAGGGAAGGGTTTGGGTCGGCTGCAACCTAGAACTTCAGAGCAAACTGATCAGTACTCTACATGCTAGTCCAATTGGAGGCCATTCTGGATTCCCTGTGACTTATCAACGAATTCATGGGTTATTCGCCTGGAAGGAAATGAAGAAGATGATCAAACAACAACTTCAGAAGTGCACTGTATGTCAACAGGCTAAACCGGATAGGTCCAAGTACCCCGGGTTGCTGCAGCCTTTACCGATTCCTGAGAGCACATGGCAGATGATCACAATGGACTTCATTGAAGGACTACCCCGTTCTGATGGATACAACTGTATTTTCGTGGTGGTGGATAAGTTTTCCAAATACGGTCATTTTATGCCACTGAAACATCCCTTCTCGGTTCAAGATGTGGCTAAGCAGTACATGAATCAGGTGTATAAACTACATGGATTGCCAAGAGTAATTATATCGGACCGTGATAAAATCTTTACCAGTCATTTTTGGCAGCAGTTTTTTGAACGTTCAGGAACAGAATTATGTCTCAGCACTGCATATCATCCGCAAACGGATGGCCAAACAGAGCCGGTAAACCAGTGTATTGAAATGTACCTCCGATGCTTCACACATTCATGCCCTTCCAGATGGTTGCCTTGGTTATACCTCGCTGAATACCGTTATAATACCTGTCCTCATTCTTCGTTGCAACGAACGCCATTCGAAGCAGTTTGGAATCAGTTCTGAATCTTGCTCTATTCCTGATCTGGATAACTGGCTGGCTGACAGAAAATTAATTAACCAAATGTTGAAACAGCATTTGCACCGAGCTCAACACCGAACGAAGAAACAAGCCGATAAACATAGAAGTTTCAGGGAATTTCAAGTTGGGGACTGGGTGTACCTCAAACTAAAGCCGTATGTGCAGTCCTCTTTGTCCAAAAGAGCTAACCACAAACTGGCCTTCAAATATTTTGGTCTTTTTCAAATTCTGTCCAAAGTTGGTTCAGTGGCATACAAGCTTTTACTTCCAGAAAACAGCAGCATCCATCCGGTGTTCCATGTATCCCAACTCAAAACTGCTCACTGGGATCAACAATCAGTACAAATGACTCAATCTGTTGATCAAGCTCAACCACTACCACCGCGTTTCCTGGATTTTCGTTTGCATTCTGAAGGTACTGATCAAATTGTGCAGGTGCTAGTACAGTGGTCTAATGGCGAAGCAGCAGAGGCTACATGGGAGAACTTGGAGGACATACATGTTAAATTCCCTCAAACACTGGCTTGGGGACAAGCCAGTTTTCAAGGGAGAGCGATTGTCAACAGCCCTGTGCAGCTGGCTGAAGATCCTGTGCCGTTGCCGGATGAACTGGTATAGCACACTAAAGAAGCTCCTGCTGTTCGCGTGGTTAGGCAGAGAAAATCGAATGTTTAGGCGTGAGTACTTAAGGCAAACGTTGGCTGTAAGAACAATGAACTGGCTGGAGAAGAAATACCAAGGCGGTGACTTGGCTGGAGAGAGCTCCACGCGTGAGAGGGTTCTGAGTTCCAAATTTCTGAGCGCATAGTTAACAGAACCGTCCTGGCACAATTTCAAACATTATTGCAGTTTGCATTTTGGGCCACCGATTCACAATAATTTTTTAGGAGAGTTACCTAAATTGCATGTGACGGGAACAGTGGACGAGTATCAGGAAAAATTTGTGGCATTGTTATGCCGAGCAGACCCACTGACTCTGGCCCAACAGGTTCAGTTATTTACGTCTGGGCTCATGGAACCAGTACGAACAGATGTTGAACTTCAGCACCCAGGGAGCCTCCAACTCGCAATGGCATTAGCCAGGGCATACGAGAAACGTCACATCGTTACGTCTTCACTCCCTAAGGCTGGACGATCATGGAGTCATACACGCACAGCACCGTTACAAAACAGTTCAACGACTGGCCGCCCATCAAACCAGCTAGGGACAGCGCTCGTCTCTCCCTCAAGGACTGTTAGCGCAACTGCAACTCCTGGTGCCATGGCATTGCCTCGCAAGCAACTCACGGCTTCCCAGATGGCAGAGCGAAGAAGCAAAGGGCTCTGTTTTATAACTGGGAGGAGAAATTTTTTGCTGGCCATCGCTGCAAATGCTTATTCCTCATGGAAGTCCTGCCGGATGATGATGTTGATGATGGCATACCTGCCGCTGCTGAGGAGTGCGTTGAACCTGCCATATCCCTTCATGCGCTATCAGGCGTGCAACCAAGAACAACACAGACTATGAAGGTGCCAGTGTGGGTCGAATCGACAAGGTTGGTGGCCTTGATTGATTCTGGATCAACGCACAATTTTATTGTTGAAGAAGCGATACAGAGGGCATGCATCAATGTCCAACCACAAGCAGGCCTCAGGGTGGCCGTGGCCAATGGGGATCATGTGATTAGCCATGGAGTCTGCCGTGCTTTGCCTTTGTGTATTGATCACCACATCTATACTGTGGATTGCCTTTCTATTCCCTTGGCAGGTTTTGATCTTGTCTTGGGTGTGCAAGAGCTAGGCACCCTGGGACCCATAATTTGGGATTTTCAGAAAATGACGCTGTCCTTCCGACATAACGATCAACAAGTGACTTGGTGTGGGCTTTCTGTGCCATCTGCATCTCTGCATGCACTCGGCAATTCACCATCTGATTTGATGTCGACTTTGTTAGATGAGTTCAGTGGGCTGTTTGCTGATCCACATGGGCTTCCTCCAGAGCGGAACCACATCCACCGGATCCACCTTACTCCAGGTACGCCTCCGATTGCCATCAGACCATATCGTTATGCTCACATTCAAAAGGCCGAATTGGAGAAACAATGTGCGGATATGTTGCAGCAAGGCATTATTCGACCTAACTCCTCAGCCTTTTCAGCACCTGTGTTACTAGTGAAGAAACAAGATGGGTCTTGGCGATTTTGTGTTGACTACCGTGCTTTTAATGACAAAACCATCAAAGATAAATTTCTAATCCCAGTTGTGGAGGAGCTTCTAGATGAACTCAAGGGTGCCAAGTTCTTTACCAAAATAGACTTGTGTTTGGGTTATCATCAAGTTCGTATGCACACTGTAGATGTAGAGAAAACGGCTTTTCGGACGCATCAAGGCTTGTTTGAATTTTTAGTAATGCCATTGGGTTTAACTAATGCACCAGCGACATTCTAAGCCTTAATGAATGATGCTCTTCACCCTTACCTTCGTCGATTTGTCCTAGTTTTCTTTGATGATATTTTAATATATAGCTTCTCTTGTTCTGCCCATCTCCTCCATGTTCGTACCATCCTCACGGTTCTTCAGGAGCACAAATTTTTTCTTAAAAGATCCAAGTGCACATTTGGCTCTTCATCTGTGGCATACTTGGGTCACATGATTACTCATGATGGTGTTGCTATGGATAAACAGAAAGTGCAGGCCGTAGCGGATTGGCCGGTTCCTCAATCTGTATGTGCGTTACGTGGATTTTTAGGCCTAGCCGGCTATTATCGTCGGTTCATCAAGGATTATGGCACGCTCGCAGCTCCCTTAACAAAATTGTTAAAGAAGGAGAATTTCACAAGGACAACAGAAGCCTCTAGTGCTTTTGATATTTTAAAGCATGCCTTGTCGTCTGCTCCAGTTCTTTAGCTTCCTGATTTTCAAGTGGAATTTATTGTGGAGTGTGATGCATCTGGTTCTGGAATTGGGGCAGTTTTGCATCAAGGAGCTGGGCCTATCGCTTTTTTCAGTAGATCCATGGCGCCTCGCCACCAACAATTGGCAGCATATGAGCAAGAACTCATTGGTTTGGTACAGGCAATCAAACATTGGAGGCATTACTTATGGGGACGTACCTTTCTTGTTCGTACGGACCATTACAATTTGAAATTTTTATTGGATCAACGTTTAGCTACCATACCTCAACATCAATGGGTCACTAAACTGTTGGGATTTTCATTTCGAGTGGAATATTATAGGCCAGGTCGTCAGAATGTTGTGGCTGATGCTTTATCTAGACGTGATTGTGAGACATCGACTATTTTTGCCATATCATCTCCTTGTTTTGCTCTTTTTGATGACCTGCACAATGAGATCACAGGTTCTTCAGCCTTGACAACTCTAAAGGATCAAATTCTGGTGGGGTCAGCAGAACCTGAATGGGATTTTGTGGATGGCTTAATCACGTTCAAAGGCCGGGTCTATGTTGTAGACACCTCACCAACCTTGCAGTCTATTCTAGCCGCTGCTCATACGGTGGGTCATGAGGGGGCTCAAAAAACGCTACATCGATTGCGTTCTGATTTCTTCATACCACATGATAGAAGGTTAGTTCAAGACTTTGTTCGAGCATGTCCAACGTGTCAACGTAACAAGAGCACTCACCTCCACCCAACTGGCCTTTTGCAACCATTAGCAGCACCATCTAACATATGAGAGGATGTATCAATGAATTTTATTGAAGGATTGCCACGTGTTAACGGTAAATCAGCTATCCTTACAGTGGTGGATCGATTTTCCAAATATGAACATTTTATTGCTTTGTCCCATCCGTACACAGCTCATTCTGTTGCTCGATTATTCTTTGAGGAGATTGTATGATTACATGGCATTCCGTCTTCTATAGTAAGCGATCGCGATCCTGTTTTTACTAGTCGCTTCTGGGAAGAATTATTTCGCCTTACCGGGGTGCAACTAAACCGCAGCTCAGCATTTCATCCTCAATCGGACGGCCAAACTAAGTTGGTTAACAAAGTGATTGCAATGTATCTACGTTGTCTTACAGGTGATCGCCCACGTCAGTGTCAGTGGTTACAATGGTTGCCTTGGTCTGAATATTGTTACAACACATCTTTTCACTCATCATTGCAAGATACTCCTTTCAAAGTGGTATATGGCAGAACTCCTCCCTCTTTATGTACATATGAGCCAGGCACAGCTCGGGTAGTTGTAGTGGATACTCTGTTACAAGACAGAGATCAACTCTTAACTGATATTCGTGATCGCTTATTGCAAGCTCAGCAGCAGTACAAGAAGTATTATGATTCTAATCATCGTGAACTTCAACTTGAGGTCGACCAATGGGTCTGGCTACGCCTTCAGCGTAGAAAGGCTGCTTCTATTATCCTTCAGCCTCAAGGGAAATTAGCCCCGCGTTTTTATGGGCCATACCAAGTGACTGAAAAAATTGGGTCAGCAGCATATCGCTTACGTCTGCCACCCAAAGCAAAGATACATGATTTCATGTTAGTCTTTTGAAACCTTTTGTGGGTCAGCCGCCTTCCAGTCCGCCTCCACTACCTGATTTATATCATGGCAAAGTTATTCCAGTACCTGATCAGGTTATCCGCTCACGCAAAGCAGGTTTTAGTTCAATGGCAAGGTCTGACAGCAGTTGATGCTTCATGGGAGGATGTGCAAAAGTTCAAGCAACAATATCCTTCTTTTCAGCTTGAGGACAATCTGTTTCTCGGACACACGGCAGATGTTATGTGGGGCGTACTTATACCAGGAAAGGAAAGGAGAAGATATTTGCTTCGGTTACACATGAGAATCCAGATGAGACAGAATTAGCTTAGCCAGTTGGAGTTGTAATCAGATACATATCTATAATTAGTATGCTTATAGCTGTTTAGTTAAGAGTCTATTACGAACAGATTGCGTACTATATTTAGAACAGGATAGCTCTATAAAATAAGTGCTATTGTAATCCAGAGGAGGCAATAAAAGAACTATTCTATTCTGTCTTCTCAGATTTCTTTCTGTTTCAAGGCCCTTTTCCTTGCGTTTTATCTCTCGTTACAAACAGCACGGAGTCCACACGATCCGACGAATCGGGCGTGCCTCGCCCAGCGACGACACACAACTACAGTCTTCGATCTCATGCTGGTGTTTCTGACAGCAGGTGGCCTACATCAATCCCTGTAGAAGAACATCCCGATTGTGAGTCAGCACCAACAAGAATATACCGATCGATGAGCTTCTGGTTGTTCAACATTGAGCTGTCTCCACTCTGCAGATAGTGTGACACACGGAAAGATCCACGGATATTCATCAGCACATCCAAGAATGATCCCATATTCATCAATCATCATAGGATACACCAGCAACCGATTTTATGTGCTCCAATTTACATCTTTGCAGCATGGTGATGAACAGCTGAGCACTGACTGAAACTGATGTTAATTTCAGTCAGTGCTCCTTACAAATATCGATCTGATCTTCCTTTAATCCATTTGCACGAACTGGTATGTACATATTACACAAGATCAACGAGCAATCCAAGGATGATGATAAGAAAAAAATGTAAGTGAAGGCATGCCTGGACACGTTCAAAGCAAGAGGTAGTAGTCATGCTAATGATGTCTCAGAATACACTAGATTCCGGATAAGCGTAGACATAACAGGGTGATCATCTGGCTCCTGTCTGACTCGACGATAAGGACGAACAATTTTTATTATTAGCAGCAACAAACCCTGTCTTGCATGTATGCAGAAAGGAGATGTGAAGATGAGACGCGATGTCATGCGACGTGACTACCCGGAGTCGGAACTGACTAACCTCGAGAGATTGTAGCGGAGAAACCAAACTGCTTGCATGCCAAGAATGCTCAATTCAGGAGAGAAATAATCCGAGTCAGAAAGATGCAGTTTTACAGCTCATGAGATTCTTGGTGTGCGCTCCTCTTCTGCGTCTGCGGCGCTGCATCAGATTCTTGGTGTCTATTCTTTTCTCCTCTCTTTCTGCTCATAATCTTTGAGAGCAGGTGCATTTGAGATATGTGGTGAAAAACATTGGGATAATTGGGGAAGACAGAGCTGTTCTTGGTGTCATGCTTTGCCTCGTCAGTTTGATGAAACGACACTGCTGGGTTGTGGACAAGCAACTTATTGTGATCACAATTCAGGACCACATCAAGTCCCAAGAAAAGGGATGAGGATCCAAAGTTTTTCTCTCTTTTTTTTTCAATTCAGGAGTCTTAAGATTTTTATTATTCTCCTTGTTTTGGCTCTTGATGCCACAGGAATGCTGATGTTCATCAGGGCATTCTCAACCCCAATGCCACATAGTGTATATGGTATTAAATAGATTATCATATAAACAAAAAGCTAATATAGCAAGCAAGTTAATTAGGAGAGAGAGAAAAAATTATAGAAACTAGGTCTTATGTAAGAAACCAGCTCTTCACGAGAACAAAAAAGCAAATGAGGAGATTGAAAGAGGAATGAGAGAGAAGATAGATGATTGGATGAAAATATTTTTTAAAGAAACTATTTATTGAAAAGGTGATGTCTATAAATAGTATTTTACTCTCTCTTTAATCTAATACACTGTCCATAGACACTATGAGCTATAATTGCCCTCGGTACCTAGAAACATGCTCCCTTGCTAAAAAAGGGGTCCCTAAAAATCTACTTGCAGGTCTACTGCAACTAGTCTTCATTTCATAGTTCAATCAACAAACAACAGCAAATAAGTCTAGCAAAACTGTAATAAACTCGATGATCGAAATCAAAGATATCAAGATAGTCATTGGGCGAAAATTGTAGCTCTGCTCATAACCTTTACCAGCAAAACAAGCTGCAAAATTGGTACTAGTATCATCTCACCATCAGTTTCATCTCAAGCACTCAAGGCTTGATCTCCCTGTATACAGACATCTACACTACATCTACACTACAGACATCTACCAAAGCTCTGAATTTGGATGCAAACCCCTATTTGTGTCTTGATCATTTCCAGCCATAGGTTTCAGACCTGCTGCCATCTTCTTCCTCACAGCTGACTGTCACCGCTGATGAGCCGGCTATGGCTGATGCTGAGAAATGGAGAGGGCCCTTAGGAGATCCAGACTGGGAGCTGCTTTGCTCTTGAGGAATCCAGAGTCCTCCCATGAGCACAATCGGTTGGTTCATGATGGTCGAGCTCGGCACTCTTCTGGCGTTGTGCAGACGATACTTCTGCGCAATCAGAATCACAAAATCGATGTTAGTATCGGCACAATCAGTTGCGATGAATGAATTTCACGAGTGTTCCTGAATATTGATGGAAGGACGTGTGTATCAGTGGATGAATTGCTCACCTGAAGATGGCTTTTCACTTCATCATTTGTCAGACTATCCATCTTCATCAGCTCCCTGATTTGCTTTGGAGTGGCAACTGCAGTCAATTCAGGAAACAACTACATCAGCACTCATTAATTTGAAATTGCATTACAATCACAAGTAACTAATTACCAACATGAAAGTGCTCTTAGCTCTAGAGATGGCAATTTGCTGTGTGATTTATTCGAACAATTCTCACCTTGAGGTCCACCGAGTTGCTGCAAGGAAGACACGAACTTGCGGTGCAGCTCCGGCGACCAGCACCGCCTCGCCTTCCTCGGCTGCTGCTGCTGCTGTTGCTTTGCCGGCTGTGACTGGACCTGAAGGCTCAGAGAGGGGCCAGACGGTGCCGTGGCGGCAGCCCTCGCCGCTGCTTGGGCAAATCCCATAACCTGACGGCGACTTTCGTCGGCGGCAGCAGGCGGCAACAGCAAGGACAAACCCGACGTCCTCACGTCGTAAGTCATGTCCTCCCTCCTGATCAAGCTCGGTCTCGGCCGGGCAAAAGCCGGCGCGCCGGAGCCAACGGTCTTGAATGGCACGAACGCGCCGCCGCCGCCATGGGACTTTCCCTCCGACGAGATCTTCCCCTTGTCTTGCTTCTGCGATCGTAAAGGTCCTATTTTTAGCCCCCAAAACCCACAATTCAAAGACCTAGCAATCCCAAGACACAGAAAAACAAGCATTCAAGCAAGTGAATCGCCGTCTCTTACCTTCGAATCCGCGCCGTCTCGGCCGGAATTGCCTGTCCAGAGCTGCGCGGTGCTCATCCAGTTGCTCTTGTCGCGGGCGTCACCGGCGTCGTCGGCTTCCTCCTCCTTGTGATCACCCTTCTTTTTGTCCACCTCCTCCTTCATAACATCAATCACTGCGCACAACATCGCCGCCACATCAACAACCGCCCCCAACAAGGAAACAAAAAAAAGCAAAAAAGGCGAGTCTTTTTCTCACAGTCGACGAGGAGGCGCACGGAGAGAGGGAGCTCACGCCTAAAGACCTCAATCTTGCCCCTCTCCTCCTCCAGCCTCCGGATGCAGTCATCCATGGCGGACGCCGGCGAGTCCCT
>KE373019.1:47250-64513 GCA_000418225.1 Zizania latifolia | reverse complement strand
GGATGCATGCACATAGCCTACAGTGGTAGGGGGAGGGTGCGTTGGGCCACGGGGGCGTAGGGGGCCGCGAGGGGTGACGGCGATGGGGTGAGGCGGCGGGAGGTGCGGTGGTCACCGTCGGCGGGGTGCGGTGGCGGGGCAAGGCTAGATCTACGTTTTGAGTGAGAGAGAGAGACAAAGATTCGTGATCTGTGTGCTGCTAAGTTTGAAAGTTCGGCAAGTGCTGGATCGGGAAGGCACTAGGCAAAGTCATCGGGTTTGCCGAGTGCTGCCGATAGAGCACTCGGCAAAGTTTTTTTAATTTTTTAATCTTTTTTATTTTTCAACATAGTTTGCCGAGTGCCTGAACTAGTGGCAGTCGACAAAGATAATTTTTTTTAATTTTTATGTTTTGTTTGCCCAGTGCCTAAACTGCTGGCACTCGGCAAACCTTTTTTAAAATTTTTTAAATTTTTCCTAATGTGTTTCTATAGTTTTATTTGTAACTTCCTCTAAATATTTTTAAATTTTTACCATAGTCTCTAGGTATCATATCATGACACCACGATAAGTCTTATTTTTTAGACTTCATTTGATATTTTTAAAATTAAAAAACTAGTAAGGAGCATGTTGCCGATCGAGTGCCGTCGCCTAAATGTCTGAAAATTTCTTTCGATTTAGTGGGTAAGGCCTAAAAATGGACTCTAAAATATGAATATAATTTTTGCGGACAGTTTGGTTCATTATTTCACGCACTTACAGTTCAAAATTCACCTATTTCAATTTAAGTCCTAGAAACCCATTTAATTAACTAAAAATAGTAAACTGACCTTAAAAATAGCCAAAATTTTGCATTCTATAAGATACACTGAGTTTTCATTGTAGAAAAAGTTTCAAGTCCAAACAAAAATTAACCCGTCGATTTGCATTGAAACCTATCCCGATCCTTCTCTAAACCGTAATACCTCCTGTGAGAATCTTCGGTTTCTAAACATCCTATGTGACAACTTTGTCGAAACATTTTTTTTCACAACATCTACGTATTATATAATAACACCATGACAAGTATCTGTTTTTTAGACTTCAATTGATTTTTCTAAAATTAAAAAACCATTAAACTCCACGTTGTCGGTCGAGTACCGTAACCTACATTTTTCAAAATTTCTTTACATTTAGTGGCAATGGACTAAAAATGGACTCAACAACATGAATACGATTTTTCTACAAATTTTGGTTTATTATTTCGTGCACTTGCAGTTCAAATTTGAGCTATTTCAATTTAATTCCTAGAAACACACTTAATGAATTAAAAATAGCAAACTGACCTAGAAAAATGCAAACTTTTTACATGGATTAATTTATGTTGCATTTTGAGTGTACAAAAAATTTTAAGTTCAAACCAAGCTGAAAATGTCAAATGGGCTCAACATGCTTTCACATGAAATGATGGGCTCTTGGACTTTGCCGAGAGTTTTTTCAAAAAGCACTCGGCAAAAAATAGGGTTTGTCGAGTGCAACGTTTCAGCACTCAGCAAACGTGGCCCCCCGCACATGTGGCGCTGCCGAAACTGGTTGTTTATCAAGAGTACTATTTTTGGCACTCGGTAATCTGTAGGGTTTGCCGAGTGTCCGTTAGTGGCACTCGCACTACCATAGAAACAGTCTTTAGTGATGAAGCTTTACTGATGGATCACTGACACGTATTAGTAATACACTTGTAGTGATGGACTATTTTACACGCGTCAGTAATGCTCTATTATTAGTGACGGGGTGTAGTCTGACTCGTCACTAAAGATGGGGCACCACCATTAGTGACGGGTCACTGTACAACCCATCACTAAAGGTTACCCCTTATAGTGATGAGTTATGTTAAGATCCGTCACTAAAGAGGTGCACCTCCATTAGTGACGGGTCTCAGTACCACCCGTCACTATAGGGTGTGACCTTTAGTGATGTCTTTTTAGGGATAACCGTCACTGATGATAAGTATTTAAGGACCTCAGATTCACCGAGCTCCGCATTTATTGCTCCCACCTGCCGCCGACTTCACCCATGTCCCATAACTGCTGACCAGCCATAGTTAAGTCCCTAGCCACCGGCCGGCCGACCACTGCAGCACGTGCACGCCTGGGATGGCGACCCGCACTGTTACGTGCTCCGGTGCACTGCCGCTAGTACCAACGTTCGGTCAAAGGTATATTTTTTCTCCAATATTAATATACCATTGTATTTTTGTAATATATATATATATGTTGAACAAAGTGAAATAATTAGTGAATTAACAACTAATGGATCTTTGCTAGTTATGAATTAATTTTGTTATAAATTTTTATATGAGTAATTATTAGAGTCACGCAACCGATTATATCGTCTCCCGTTCGAGAGTGTTGGATTATAAATATGACCGGACAACTGGTTATATTTATAGGAAGCCGCTCCCAAATTATCCACGCACTTTAGATAGTCCGGGGATGTGCGGCCTGCGTAGCTGGACCACGTGGTCCCGTATGGTTCTAGAGAGAGTTTCGGTGGTGTCTCCCTGTTGTTCTCCAGATACACAACCCTCTCGACCCCAAGTCGAGACGTGTATTTAGAGAACAGCGGGGAGATGCTGCCAAAATTCTCTCTAGAACCGTACGAGACCACGGGTCTAGCTACGTGGGCTGCACATCCTCGGATGGGATGTAGGACCTATCCTTACCTATTAGTGCCGAAAGCATGCTTTAATTGTCGCAAGTCATAAACTTCGATATATATCATGGTTCTTTTTTGATAATTTTGTAGATGCCAACAACAAGGAGCTGGATGTATCTTGATTGCCGTACTTGCAATGAATACTTGAGTGGGGTGAAGTCTTTTATGAGTACTGATAGAGCAGACATGGAAGCTAATGGAAAGACTGTAATGTGGTGTCCATGCTATGACTGTAAGAACAAGAAGAAGTTTCCAAATTCAGAATATGTCTACGAACATTTGCTAAGACGTTAATTTAAGAAGGGATATCATATATGGAACAAGCATGGCGAAGAAGGAGAAAACGATAGCGAAGTAGATCAGATTGCTAGTAAAGATGAAGGTGGGCCAATGATACGGATTACATGAGCCACAATAACATTTTAGGAATTAATAAAGATACGTATACTTATATAGTGTTTAATGTTGATCAGATTGTGTGTGATGCCGAGGAACAAGTTGCATATTCTAAAGGAGAGTTTGCCCAATTCTAAAAACTTATTCAAGACTCAAAAACACCGATCTATCCTAGCTGCAAAGAGAAGCACACGGTCTTATACACTATCCTGACATTGCTACAAATGAAGGTGGCATACGGATGATCCGATGTGAGTTTTAAAGCATTACTGAATTTGCTGAGAGACCTGGTGCTAGAAGAGAATAAGGTGCCTACCACTGTGTATGGTGCTAAGAACATCGTATGTCCTCTAGGGTTGGACATAGAGAAAATACATGCATGTAGGAATGATCGTGTTCTATTTCATGGAGAGTATGTAGATCTTGATAGATGTCCAACATGTGGGACACATCGATTCTAGAATAGAAAAGATGATGATGAGCTAGATGATGGGTGTAAGAGAAGGAAAGTTCTGAGTAAAGTGATATGGTATTTTCCTGTAATCCCCCATCTGAAGCGGATGTTTTCAAATGCAATGAGTCTAAATGATTGAGGTGACACAAAGAGGGTCGTAACAACTACTCGATGATATGACACCCAGCAAATTCTGCTCAATGGAGAACAATTAACGCCACATTTCGATGGTTTTCTAACGATTACATGAATATTAGATTTGCCATAAGTACGGATGGCATGAACCCCTTTGGTAACATGAGCAATGCGCACAGCACGTGGCCAATGTTACTATATATATACAACTTTTCACGTTGGCTTTGTAAGAAGCGTAAATATATCATGTTATCGATCTTGATCTCTGGTTCTAAACAACCTGGCAACGACATCGATGTGTACCTCAGACCGTTGGTGGATGATCTAAAAACTCTATGGCACGTAGGTATTAAGGTTTGGGACGAGTACATCCGAGAGTACTTCCAACTACATGCCATGTTGTTTGTCACAATAAATGACCTGCCGGCTCATCGTAACTTGTCTGGACAAAGCAAAAGGAAAGATGAATCTTGTCCATAGTGCTTGGAGAAAATATCGAGCACATAGTTGAACCATTCTAAGAAAACGGTATACATGCGCCATCGATGTTTTCTTCTAATGAAACACCCAACAGAAGAATAAAGCTACAGTTTGATGGCACCATAGAGAAAGGAGGACCTCCGATGCATTTCATGGCGTAGAGGTATATGACCAGATAAAGGGCATAAATATTGTACTCGACAAGCGAAAACGTCCTTCCAACAGTTGTGATGAAATATAGAACAAGAAGTCAATTTTGTGGGAGCTTGAATATTGAAAATACCTCGATATTTTCCATTCTATCGATATGATGCATGTCGAGAAAAACGTGTGTGACAGTCTCCTAGGAACAAAGCTAAATATACCAAGCAAAACAAAAGATCATGAGAATGCTAGAGCGGATCTTGAGGAAATAGGTTTACGACCGGAGCTACATTCACAGCAGACAGATAGAGGAAAGTTCTTTCCTCCATCTTGCATCACCCTTTCTAGGAAGGAGTGGAAGGAGTTTTATGAATTCTTGCATAGCATTAAAGTTCCATCAGATTACTTGTCGAATATCAGCAAACATGTCAACCTAAAGGAGCTTAAGATGGTTGGTAGAATGAAGACTCATGATTGTCATGTGATGCTGACTCAGATAATTGCTGTCGGAATAAGAAATATATTACCGGTGGGGGTAAGAGAGGCTATAATAATGAGTCTGTGTTTTTTCTTCAATGCAATTGGACAGAAAGTACTCGACCCAACAACGCTAGAAGAACTGGAGAAAAAACAATACCCTAGCTACCTGCATTTCAACTTCAGAACACTAAAATTTTTACTCTGACTTCTCTTCTTTCCTGGCCATGGAGGCTTGTGGTGGATGTTGTCTGGCTCGACGCATCCACCGGCGTGTGGACGCGTCGGACCGGGCTTCATCCCACACAAGCGGCACAACACTTGTGCTGTCAGTTTTATAGGTGACCGCACAAGTGTTGTGCTAGGTGCCTACTGATCATCAATGACGGGCGGTAACTACCGCTTGTCATTGAGAGTCATTAGTGACGGGCGGTAACTACCACCCGTCACTGATGACTCCCACTTATAAATAGGTGGGTCCCGAAGTGAATCGGCATGCTTTTATTTCGCGCACAAACCTAACCCTAGCCTCTCATCGTCATTGCCTTCATCGTGCTCCTCGCCAGCCCCACCGTGCTCCATTCTATCCCATGAGGCCTCCGTTCCGCCACCTGTTCCATCGCGTGTGGCCTCCGTTCCGTCATTCGTTTCATCGTGTGTGGCCTCTATTCCGTGCTCCGTTCTGTCGCACGTGACCAACCATACTCGCCGCCACCTCGGTTGCATCCTCCTCCTCTGACATGGCTAGGGTTTGTGAGTTGGTGAATATATCAAGAATTTGTGATAATGTTGCTTTGTGGATAATTTGTGAATATGTTGCTTCGTGGATAATTTGTAAAATATTTGCTCAATGAAGATGATGCTATTAGTATGAGGATATGTGTGACAATTAGGTTTATTTTTTTATTTTCACAAATTTGTTCATGCAATGATCTCTCATTATGTGCTAATATTATTGTTCCTATATTTTGTTCATGCAATGTTCTTTCATTATATGCCTTTTTATTACGTGCTAACTATTATTGCTTAGTACTATTGCTTAATGAATTAGGTGTCACACATACTTGTGAATTAAATTATAGCCTAGTGGCGAGGAGGCCATTAAGTTAGCAGTTCAACATCTGAGAGCAATCATGTTCAACGTAAAGTAGGTTATGTCTATGTTGTTACAAAGAAATTGTTTCAGTTTATAAAATCATGTTCAATGTTACATTCCTATGGTTATTAAATTTCTTGTAGTATGTACCTCCGTTATAACATTGTACTCATTACATTATTTTTATTTCATTTTTTAAATTAAAGTTCTATGTTACATTTATATTTCATTGTATTCAATTCATATTATTTTATTTGTATTTTTCAAGTGTCTCTTGTTTCTTACCTTATTCTAAACAAATTTTGAAAAACAAGTTAGAGTCACGCAACCAATTACATCGTCTCCTATTCGAGAGTATTGGATTATAAATATGACTAGGCAACTGGTCATATTTATCGAAAGATGCTCCCGAATTGTCCACGCACTTTGAACAGTCTAGGGGTGTGTGGCCCGTATAGCTAGACCATGTGGTCCCATACAGTTCTATAGAGAGTTTCGGTGATGTCTCCCTGTTGTTCTTCGGATACACAACCCTCTCGACCCCAAGTCGAGATGTGTATTTGGAGAACAGCGGGGAGATGATGTCGAAATTCTCTCTGAAACCGTATGGGACCACGGGGTCTAGCTATGCGGGCCGCACATCCTCGGATGGGATTTAGGACCTATCCTTGCCTATTAGTGTCCAAAGTCTAGCGTCATATGATCGCACATTTTTTATAGTGAAACATTAAGGTCTTCCTTCTCTTAATGTTTAGATGTCTACCCATTCCTCTGTCGGGTCTTCTAGCTCTACCGACGATGTCAAGATAGCAATCAAGAAGCCAAGAACGTAAGCAAAGTGGTTGACAGACAAGCTAACCATCAAGGCAGTCGACAGTGATGGCCTGCCAAATAGATAAAGCAGCCTTATAACGGCTGAGGAAGCTTGCAGGACTTATTGCACGGGAGAGGGTCCCATTGACCCTAAGAAAGTTCGATGATCTTAGTCGAGAGCAGAAGACTGCACTCTTCAACGATGGGATCAACAATTTTCTCAAGTTTCCCGAGAAAACAAAGGTGACAGCTTTAAGGACTACGATGAAGATGATATCCAAGCTTTAGAGGTCTCATAAAAGCAACCTTGTCTCCAACTTTGTCACCAAAGATCTCGAGCACTTCACAAAGTACCTGTACCTGAAAAAGGAGGACTGGAACCAATTTGTAAAAATAAAGAGCTCAGCTGAGTTCAAGGTAGAAAGTTCTGCTAAGAACGAGCTCTGGGCTATGAATAAGCTACCCTACAACCTTGGCACAACTGGTTACATGGGAATGAAAAATAAGTGGTTGGCCGAATATGCCAAGATAGCCAGTGAGGGCAAAGAAAATCCATGGCAACAGTTTTCTAGCAGAGTGCAATCATTTCTAAGGGCTCAGGGGAGACTGACAGAGAGCGCTGAAGTCATGTAGACCTCAAGCTAAGTGACGTCAGTGGCTCAGAAGATCAGAGATCTAGCTATGTAGGCATCATAAGGATCCTTCATTGTCGGGCGGGAGCAGGATGAGCTAACAAGTACTCTCGGTAACCCAGAGCACCCTGGTCATGTGCAGGGCATCTCTAGCTCACAAGGCTAGAAGGATGGTTTCCCGGAAAACACTGAAATGTACAAGAAGTGAAGAAGGTCCGGGGGAATCGACGTGGAAGTGCTCACGCAGAAAATCAAGAAGGATCTATATAAAGATATCGCGAGGACCATAGCTCTACAGGGTATCTCCCTTCCAGATCAACCTACATTGGATAGCCCTGCTTGTGTCAGAAAGAGCAGCTGTGCATCAAGAGAGGTCGAGCAGCAATGACCAGAAGTGCCCCCATAATATTGCAGCGGTTTAGAATACACGATTGACCGACTAACTGAACCAACCCCGTGCAAGCTTATCTTAAAGCCTGGGGGTATCAGATTGAGGTGGCAAGGGGTGTGGTCTACCCATATCAGTATGAGCTACACACTGTGCCAATAAGAGAGGGATATGTAGTGGTGTATATCGATTTTGTGCACCCCAACGCGGAAAACATCGCACTACCTATTCCTCCGAATGACGAAATCATCACGCTATGCGATACACATATATCAAGGGTATAATGGAACCGGCTAGATATTTTTGTTAATGCTGAGACATCTGCAAGCTAGGCTCATGCTCAACCTCCTGCTTCTCAACCTCCTATTGCTCATCAACCTCCTGCTGCTCAACCTCTCGCTACACCTGCTGCTAACCTCCTGCACCTGTCGAGTAAGGTAAAAGTGCCACCGTTGTGCCATCGCCCAAGATGCCAATGGTCACAAAGACCAAAACAAAGAAGACCACTGGTAGAAAGTTCAAAAATGTTGTGAAGCCTAATGTGGTGTCAACCTAGACTCAGGCACACCCTAAGTACCAAGCTGGCAAGCCTATACTTCCTCAAGATCTGCTAAGGAAGGCTGGACAAGCCATAATGGATTTGCATCTGTTCTACCTGACTGGTTGCAACAAGAGTAAATGTTTAGTTACTGTAGTGTACAAGCAATAGAATTTCTAGATCACCGACAGCTATTTTTTGCTTTGCTTCGAGGATCTATATGATCTTTTCAATATAAACGCTCTCGACATCAGCTTGTTGTGGTGCTGGACATTGTAAGTCACTTAACCTAGTATTTCAATTAAAGTCAACACGTAATTATATGGTATAAATTACTCTTTTATATCTGCAGGCTAATGTGGCAAGAATGCAACAATTGACCATTCAAATTTCTTGACCCACAGCTGTTAGCAATGGCAACCATCGAGAATGATAGGGATTTATGCATCGAGTACGTAAGTATGGTACTCTCCAATTGCACCGAAAGAGAACAATTTTTAATGGACGTACACCACTTGAATAGACATTATATCCTACTACTCTTCGCCTCCAAGTGGAACATTGTATGGTAAATTGACTTGACAAGACCATTAGGACCGAATGGCGACCGCACTGAGAGAGACTTCTTGATAATCATAAGTATAATTGACGAGTAAGGTTTTCTTCACGGTATTACTATAAGTTCAACCTTTAACCTGTTCAAGCTTAACTCAATTTTATTGTACCTCGTTACAGAGCTTTTGGTCTTAGTCTCAGGAAATCAAAGGAACTAGAACACTAACAGTTGGTGCATAAAACCGTAGTGCCGGTAAGTCTCTAAATGTTTGCCTTTTCAAAATTAAATGTGTTGTCCAAACTAATTGTGTATTTCTATAACAATGCTACACTCAACCTCCTGGAAACCAATGCGGGTTTATGTCGCACACTATATGATGTTGGTCCTAAACATAGCGGATTTTAAATCGTCCGACGTAAGATATTAGCATGTACTTCGTTGTTGTGTTGAATTTATGTTTCACTTATGTAAGCATCGACTAACGTATAAAAACTCAATTTGTAGGAATTCAACATACCTGAAGGTAATCTCACCGAGACTGACTTGCAGACCATCCATTCACGGCTAGCGTCATTCCTAGTGGACAATGTCATCAAACCGGGAGGTGCTTTCTATTATAAAAGCTCGAATTAATGTTTATTGGTTGTGAACTTGTGATGTAATATGAATTGTAATATTTGGTGAAATCTGTGATATTTGCAATACAATTTGTGATATATGCTTTGTTTATGCAATACAATTTGTGATGATGCCATTCTGTGATGAATTATGTATTGTTTGCAATGTATAATGTTGGCTGCCAAATCCTGGCTTTGATTCAGTATGCAGCCTAAAAAATTATTTTTTACAATATGACCATAACATTAGTGATGGGTCTAAATAATTACCCGTCACTAAAGAGTCTCTTCAGGTCCACATTGCATCTGGCATGACCCTTTTTAGTGACGGATAGCCACTGAGAACTATCACTAAAGGAAGACTATAGTGACAGGTGGAAAGTGTCGACCATCGCTCCTGAACTAACGGTGTGCGCGGCGGCATGACAGCCAGCTTCCTGAGTGCCGAAAACTTGGCACTCGGTAAACAAGAAAACTAGAAATAAAAAAGGGCGACCGGGCATGGCGGGGCATGGCATGGTGGGGCGTGGCCAAGCATGGCGCGGTGTGATAGGGTGCAGCGGGGCGAGGCGGGGCACGACACGTAGCGGTGGGGCGACGAGCAACACTTGGAGGGGCGATGGGCTACAGGACAAGGGGCGATGGGCAAAGGGGCAATGGGCAACAAGGCGACGGGCGATGACGGGCGCGGCAACGGGTGGTGGGGCGAGGCACCGGTGAGGCGGGACACACCAGCGATGACAGCGTAGAGGGATGACCAGCCAGAGGTGGCTGGTGTGGTGAGAAGGCTAGGGGTGGGAGTGTGGCTGGGTGTGGGAGGAGGAAAGGGTGTACATGTATTTAAAGGAGGGTGCGAAAAAATGGCGCCGAATTTGAAAAAATGGTGTTGGATGCGAAAAAATTGTGCGGGAAACTCTAAATGGCCGGGTCTCTTTCAACCATAATCTTCACCAAGCACTCACCACCGTAAGCCTTGGTTTTTACTCGTTACCCTGTAGATGAATGTTATCCCCAACTAAAAAATCAGGCTTTTAACCCTCTAAACTAACCTATACCGGACAAATAACCTCCGAGGCGGTTTACTGTAGCGGTTTTGCTGACGTGGTAGTCCATGCTGGTAGTTTTGCTGATGTGGCAATCTATATGGCTATGCGCTGGCATCTGAATAGTGGGACCCACTTGTCAATGACACATAATTTTTTTATCTCTTTCCTTTTCTTTTTTCTTTTCTTCTTTTCTTTCTTTTTCTTCTTTCCTTCTTTCTTCTTCCTTCTTCCTTCTTCCTCCTTCCTCCTCCCCCTCTTGCCTGCCGACCAACTCTCTCCTCCCCGCCGACCCAAAGAGATCAGCCGAGTTGGTGTCGGTGCCAAAGAAGATGGCCACCGTATCCTCTCCTAACGCCTCCTCGCCGTCTAGATACCGACACACCTGCCTCATGCTGGGCCTCACCTTCGGCTGAGCCTGGCTGCACATCAGGCCAAGCCATAGCACTAGCCTCGCCTCTTCCTCATCATAGCACCCCTCCAGCCTCGAGTCCATGGCTCCCAGCAAGTCGTCGTCCAACACCCGATCTCGCATGTGACTCGCCAGGATCATGTCCGTCTCCGCCACTATCTTGATCAGGCGGTGCCTGCAGGCAACCTTGAGGAGCAGCGCACCATAGAAGAACACATCGGTGGACGTCATGGTGCGGCTTTTGAAGGTAAGCTCGGGTACCATGTACCCAAGCATGTCGGCCACGCGCGTCGTCGCTAGGGTCACATCGTGCTCGTAGAGGCGGGCGAGGCCGAAGTCGTCGAGCCACGAGTCCATGTCGGCGCCGAGGAGCACATTGTTGGACTTCACGTTGGTCTAGAAGCTCTACGGGTGTGGGGGCACGGTGGCACGGGGGTGTGGCATGGCACAGGGGCACCGCAGGGAGGAGAGAGTTGGCCAGTAGGCAAGAGGGGGAGGAGGAAGGAGGAAAGAGAAAAAAGAAAAGAAGGAAAGAAGAAAAAGAAAGAAAAGAAGAAAAGAAAAAGAAAAGAAAAGAAAAGAGATAAAAAAAATTATGTGTCACTGACAAGTGGGTCTCATTGTTCAGATGCCAGCGCGTGGCCACGTGGACTGCCATGTCAGCAAAACCGCTAGCGTAGACTACCACGTTAGCAAAACCGCCGCAGTAAACCACCTCGGGGGTTATTTATCCGGTATAGATTAGTTCGGGAGGTTAAAAGCTTGGTTTTTTAGTTGGGTGCAACATTCGTCTACAGAATAATACTTGAGGGGGTAATCTATAATTTTTCCTTCATTTTATTTCACTTTTTAAATTAATGTTCTATGTTACATTCATATTTCACTGTGAGCATGTGAATGTAATGATGAATATGATGGCTAGGGTTTCAAATTTGCTCCCCTATTCGCTCAATGAATAGTTAGCCTATTATGAGGGTGTGTATGACAATTAGGCTCACTTTTTTGTACCTATTGTTTATTCCTATTCACTCAATGAAGAGTTGGCCAAGTATGAGAATGTATGTGATAATTAGGCTCGCTATCATATAGTTTGTTCCTTTCAAGTCATTTTTTTCTTCAATATTCTTGTGGAGTAAGATTTAATTAATTAGTTGTCACACACACCTATGAATTGAAATATAGCCTAGCGGCGAGGAGGCCATTAAGTTGACAGCCTAACATCTGAGAGCAATACGTGTTAATGTCTTGTTCAACATGAATTAGAGTTTACACAAGTATTATTGTACTTTTTATCGTTGTTAAATATAACATGAATTAGGGACATGACAAGCCTCTCTAGTGATCAACAAGATACTTTTGCCAGACATCGTGTTTCCAGTAGTAGGCCCGCCACCTCTATGGTATTATTGTACTTTTTTATTTTCTATACTACAAGTGCTATGCGTAGTTGTAGTAATCTATACCAACAATGTAGGTACCAACTTATGATCCTAAGTGTTGCCTTCTGAAAGTCAGTCATTTCCTAAAGTGTCATATGGTACATATATTGTATATTACATATTCTATTTATATGATAACAAAACTATCAAACTGATGCGATATTATCTCACTATTGTAGTTTCTACAAAAAAATATTTATCAGTCACCATAACATTCACGATTGTGACATTCTTGAGATATCAACAAGAAATGGTTACACAAATATGATTGATGTTGAGAACTTAGGAGGTAGGTTATGCCTGAGTAAATGGTGGTCTACATTTGCTGACCGAGTCACCCTAATAGAAGGGGACTTTATGGTACTAACAATGGGCGCCCCACTGTCTGCTGTGGCTACCATTTTTAATAATTAAGGCGAAGAGAAGATATCACAAGCCATAAAAATAGACGAGTGAGAGCAGTATATATAACGTACTCACATTACTTATTAGACAGACATACCTATTTTGTATATGTACTTACCGGCTTTTTTATAATGGCAAGTGAGGCTCCTACCAATGCTGAGAAGAAGATGAAGCAGAAATCTAAAGAGAGCAACACTGATCAAATGGACCAATTAAAGAACATCTGTTATTTTAGCAATCATACAGATGTAACTCCAGCAAAGAAGGTCCTCCTACAAGACATCTCGACAGGTTTATCATCTAAGACTTTGTTATATGTCTGCACAATCAATCCCTCGATCATGAAGAAGTCGATGGTAAGCACCTTGCACATGTCATAATTGCAAATATATATATATATATGCACTTGTCTCGTCTAACTAGCTACCAATAAATTTTATTGTAATAGTACTTTTCAAGGTAATATTGTAAGAAGTATACCACATCTCACCTACACCAACAGACCACCCAAATTCAACTGGCAACAGCAGGAAGCATAGCAGTCTCAATTGCAGTGCATAAATCTACAAATGGATGGTGCTACCTAACTACTGGTTTTAGCTAATTTCTTCTAGATAACGAGTTAGAAGTTGACACAGTATGTGTCTTTCATTTCAACATCAACAATGGTGTACTTGAGGCAACTATGTATCTGGTGTAAATTGTTATTTCTCACATTCAAACCTTATGGAACTTTGTTTTAGCCAATTTCTTTGAGATAACGAGTTAGAAGTTAATATATATGATATTAATTTGGTTCTAAAACTTCATTGATGAATTGTCTGTGGTGTTATGTGATGGATCTTCTGTGATATGTTTGTAATATTGAATGTTGGCTACCAAATTCTGGCTTTGATTCAGGATACATCCTAAAAATAAATATTTTTTAATATGACCATACTATTAGTGATGCGTCTAAATAATCACCCGTCATGGCGTTCAAATAAGACCGGGCCCTGTGGCCTTTCTCTAAAAAAATCTTCATGCACATGCTGTGGGAAAAACAGTGAAGCAGCACACATCCACATGGAACCTGTAGGAGCACGTGGTGCTGTTGATTGTAGGAACAACAGCCAAAATCTTTATCTATGCTCTAGATTTACGGTGGAAGCATCTGGCGAGATGTGCTCTGTGTGAAGGTTTGCATCGATGGCATTAGCCAAACATGAAAATCTGTTGTTAGTTAATAAGGTGGACCTAATAAATATTGTAGGGACTTAAATTTAGAGATTCAATTAGAAGGAAGCATGCATATAGAGAATAAAATCTACAACCACAATATAAAAAAAATATAGGGACTTGATTTTTAGAGTATCTCTTGAAGATGCTCTAAAATTGTACATAACAAGAAATATCAAATGAAGACATGCAAGAATAAACAGGGTCCATGGTTTGAAATATTCATTCAAGAATTATAACCACCTCTTATTATATCATTGCTGTCAACAGAAATCTGATTTCACAATTGAAAATTAGACCAAATTAAACTTTCATCATCTCTTCAAAGTGAGAACAGTAATTAATTTTGGAATCAATAAATTCCAGACAATATAAACTCCGCTGTGGAGGAAAATAAAGAGAACTTTAAGGGCACTAGAAAGCACAAAATGAAACCAAACCAATATTGACTGACCATTTGTGCAATTGTTGTGACCTGGTCCAACAAAAAGAGAGAATCCAGAGCAAAATGATGGGATTTGCCACCTTTCAAAGTGGTGGATTCAAAGGCAAGCAAAGATGAGATAGGACTTAGGAGAGCACTTTGGATGTGTGCATTGGATGAGGAATCTCTCACATCCCACCATCTAAAAGGAGGAAGAGGAAGGAGGAAGCCAGATGCAAGGAGAATTAAAGCTAGATTGGTGCCATCAAGGACACATGAAAGGGCAATGCACTAAGCTAGCATTTTTCATTAGTGCTGAATTAGAATTGGATTCCCCAACCTGATCAGTTAAAAGCTCCTTTTTTCCTTCCCTACTGCCAATTTGCATGCATTTATGAGCCAATGGTTGTGATGCCCTCCTTTGTTGTGATGGCAACCTGTGGGTTGCATTGGTTGGTAGGGATAGTAACGGACACAAAATTTATAGGTTCAATGAAAACCTATTCATGAAGTAAACCTACAAAACATACTTAAATTAACACCCACAAAACCCATAGGTTTTAATCCACAAAATCAAAAGGTTTTAAACCACAAAATCCACATATTTTAAACCAACTCCATACCTAAACCCAACGGGTATCCAAAATCTAACATAAAACTCACGGGTTCAACAAAATAGCAGAAACAATAGCATTGTAACAGAAACATAAAAAACATACACAAAAGCAAAAATAGAAGCATAAGCATAGCATAGGTGGCGGGGGGTTAGTGAGCTTCTACTAGGCTAGACCTAATTTTAAGAAAAAATAAATAAAATTTTATTACTAGTTAAATCTATGGGTGTTTATGGGTTTCAAATTAAACTCATGTTTTATCCGACCCTAACTGAGTATTCGAATCTATAAATCATAAACATAAATTTAAGCACAAATCCATACATATCAGATTAGGACCCGTGGGTATCTGCCCCATGCACAAAATTTGCTATCCCTAGTCCCTTTCTTCATAGTGCAGAGGATTCCACTCTCTTCTCTTCCACTCATATGATGGAGTGAGGGTATTGAGACAAAGTTACATTCATATGTAGCAAAAATTGGCACCAAATCGATCAGATCTCGTTCGCACGCATGTCGCCATTGAATCGTAGGTGTTCCAATCTTGATATTGACAATGGACTAATTGATTCCCATCCAATGCCTTTGTTTTGAGAGGAATTTTATTTTACTTTAGAGGAAAATGGTGATGCCTGTATATATTAAAGTGATGCAAGCGCGTGCACTTCAGACATTTCAGGTTAAATATATTAACCTAACAAACATCGACTAGTTTTTAAAGATTTCAGGCCACTGATATTAAAAAAAATGTCATATAGAATTTTAGGAGATTTTAGTGACTAGTGAGACATTGAGATAACTATATGAGGGGTGGGGAATGTCGAACTGTGAATTAAGAAAAAATTTACAGTCCTTGAGGAGCTATCAAGAGGTATCAAAGATACTAAAATTAATACTAAAAAATATGGTACCTCTTAGTATCTCTTCAAGGACTATAAAATTACTCGTGAATTAATGAATAGCTCCTTGTTATGACACATCAGATTGCAAATGCTAGTGTTTCTGACAGACGTAAGTCCCGCTGTTAGTACAGTAATTGACCACCAGAAACTAATATAGATGATAATAAGTTTTAGATGGAGGTAGCAGCAACAAGCAAGCTGTACTTGACAGTTGACACATGCATGCATGCAGGCCCAAGAATATTCAGCATGGATCACAAGGATCCAAAAAAATCCAATTAATCAAAGGAGATGCATACTACATGTGCAGATCAGGATTTGAGATCAACAATATTATTATAAACTTATCAACTAACTATCATCATGATTTTTAATGCGATATTAAGGTCCCTTGAACAACTTATTAGAACTTTATACTTCAAGTAGAAGTAAATTATTTACCAAATAGAAAAAACATAGACAGCTTAAATAACAGACATAATTAGCTACATAACAGAGTCTGACAATCTCCCTACTTATCTAATAATTAAGATTATATTAAAATTCTGATTATTTTAAATTATCCAGAAAAGGCGAGATCTGAAAGGCTACAAAGCGGCACGCTAGATGTGGTAGTTGGCACTAAGCAACTATGCATCGCATGCGCCGCCTCCTGCTCCTGAGTGATTAACACCAGCTAGCTAGAGATGTTTCAGTTTGCTCCAATCACTACAGGAAAACAGGAAACTTCCGTCGGCTCCGACGGAAGTTAGGCCAAAACTGACGGAAGTTAGCCTCTTCCGTCGGCAAAACGCTAACTTTCGTCGGTTTTTAGCTGATGGAAGTTAGTAGACGAAAGATCGTTATCTTCTGTCGGCCACCGACAAAAGATAAATATCTTCCGTCGGCTAGATTAGGCCGACGGAAGTTCTCGGCTTGCGTCAATAATTTCTGTCGGCTGACCATAGCCGACGGAAGTTAAGTTTTTTCTTTTTTTTTCTTTTTTCTATCACATTGAAAGAGAACACGTTCCAGTACATTCCAGCAGAACAGAATTTCACATATGCCAAGCTCCAGATATCACTCACATATGCCAAGAACAGGATTTCCCTTTGGTTCAATGAAACATATAAAAATGGATAACATTTAATGCCAAACTCAGAAATATGCCATAACATAAAAAATTTATCTCCTAAAACTTCTAATAAATCCTGTATGAAAAATATTAAGCTTCTGCCTGTTGACGAGCCCGTTGAAGTTCTTGCTCTAACTGAGCAAGTTTCAATCTGCTACTCTCAAGATTTTGAATATATATCTGCAGAAAAGAACATGCATTGAGAAAATAAAAAACAGGGTTAAAATCATAACAAAAATATATAGCCTCCTAATAGATTTCTTCAGGGACAAGAAAAATTTGTAATACATTGT
>KE373019.1:21706-36560 GCA_000418225.1 Zizania latifolia | reverse complement strand
TTATTCTGCTTGTGATGATAAGAGCTAGTAGATGGAGTGATCGTAATCTCGCGAATGATCTTTGGCGACATGGACGCCAACTAGAATCCATCCACTGCTCACAGCGACCTGACGGCGACATCACTGACATTTCCAGATGCATTCTCATCGCCTCAACCTCAATGACTCCAAGTAAAAGGAAAGCATTGTTGTATTGGAAGATTTATCTGTGCACACAAAGCTTTCGTCTTCGTCGACGGCGTTCTCCAAGCTAGTAGATGGAATATTTTTGCATGCAGATGCTGAGATGCAGAAGAGAAAGGTCCCACTGCTTCACAAGGAGGACAGCACCATCTCTCGACCTCTCACGGTCAAACAATGGAAACGCCAATGCAAGTTGCATGCTTGAGATGGCGAGCTTTGGGTTTGGGCCAGCATCAAAGTTGCAAAGGCTATCTGCAATTTGATCCTATCGAGAAGATGGATGCAATTTGCACCGTCAGGGACTCTGATCGAGCCGTGCAGACAGGAAGCTTAATTGATTCTTTCCTGCAACTGTTCATACGGATTCCAACAGTGCCACTTGTGTACATCATTGCATATTTGGCAATCAAGAAACAGCAACAGATTCTTTTGCAGGTTGATAAAATTCCATCGTGGGCTTGTTCAGTTTTGGACTTTTAGCCGACATAGCAAGCAAACTCAGTCTTTCTGGCCATAGGTCTTTGTTTTAGCTTAAAGATTATAATAATTTAGCTTTTGTTAAAAGTGCAAATAAATAATTAGGCTAGCTTATTATAATTTTCAACCTAGATTATAACAATTCAATAAGCTGATAGAATCCACCTTTTTCAGTTATTACTCTAAAATAACTAAAATACCTATTGCACATTGGTAGAAAATTATCATTGCCATTTCTTGTTCAAACCGTAGTCTCTTCACATCCGAAGACTTCATTTTAAGTGTACTAGTAGTGTGCCTGTGCTAATGCTACGGTAAAAATCAAAAGACAATAAAGTCTTGAACTTAAAATAAATAATGAAATTAAGATTCACGCTAAAAGAGGTCAACGACAAGTTATAAGTTGGATGGGATAAGCCTAAATTTAGTGTTTGTGCTTATCATATTTTTTTCATCAAAATATAATCATCCGACACCATTTTATAGATTTAATTGTAATGAATAAGTAATCCGATCACAAATTGGATACATAGTTTAGAGGAATATTCATTTAAAGCTTGCTAATGAAACATTGAATCCAACCAATCAGAACAAGCTATGTCATCAAGAGCCGAGGGTGGATATCTTCATCTGGCCGGTTTGGATGGACTCAACCATCCAACATATTTGGGGAACATTCACATGGTGGCGGCTTCATCCCTCACTCACCTGTGAACCAAATACCACCAAAAAAGTGGCTGCTAAATCCCATCCAGGCATATCCCACAAACTCATCTCACGCTTGATAATTTTCATCAATTATCTACATCATCTTCACAAGGAAGGAGCAAAGCTCTCTCTATTATTTTTTGGATTCCATGTCTGCAAAACAGTTCACCAACTTAGTGGATTAGTTATTGTATTATGAAGTAAGACTCAAACCATTGCACCCAAAACTTAGCTCACACTTGGGATTTAACTGTCACTAGCTTTCGGAAAGACAAAGACTGTACAAACCATTGCACCCAAAACTATTAGCACTTGTGATTTAGCTGTCATTAGCTTTCTGAAATACATTTGGGAATGAGCAAAAATCTAATTCTCTAATTGCTTTTCAGATATTGGCACCTCAATAAAGAATTAGAATTATTGTCAAAACTACTGGCTAAATGAATCACATATTTGGGTTTTTTTTCAGAGAGTGGTGATAATTGACATACCAAGTCAGGATGATGCATGCACATTTACCATGGAAAATGCATTTTCTACCATTCAAATAAAAACATAGTAGTAGTAGGTGACTCGTGTGTAGATTTAAACTACTAATACCATTCCAAACATGAATAAAGCTATAGAATTTGCAGCCATTATGATTAATGGATAACTGTATGAAAGACTACCACGTGCGTACTATATAATGGATAACACTGTGAAAGGTTAAAAAATAGCTTAAATATAATGATTAGTTGATTACTGCTGCACTTAAAAGATATGGTATGTGTAAAGATAACCTCCTGCTGCAAATTTCTGTCAATCCATCCTTTAAGTCTATCCACATGTTCTTTTACCCATGCTTTCACCCAATTTGCAATAGGCAGGACAAAGAAATGCAAAACATGAACAAAAGAATATCTTCAACTAAGAAAACAATAAATTGTTTTGCACCAAATAGAACAGTGTCGTTGTGTACGAAGCGACAATGTACACGGGGTTACCCGCAGTACGGATTTGATTAGGCTAAGGGGAGAGTTGTGGACGAAACTTGATGGTTATCTCACACAAGGAGACAGAGACAGAATCTTTTAGACATGTTCGGATCTCCCGAAGAATAATAACCCTAGTCTTGTGTGTGGAGTATGAGCTTTCAAGCGTGAAATAGCCTTAAGCGTGTAAAAAACGTCTGTCCAACCCTCCTCCTTCCTTTCCTTTCAGGCTCCCTCCGATCCCTTTATATGAGAGATATCGGGGGTTACAAATGGTGATTAAGTACCCTGTTAATGACCAATTAAAAGGATAAACGGTCGGTTCGTGGGCAATAACTTTTAAGATTACAGCGCTAATAACTGTCGTATTATGGAGATAAATGACAGCCTGGCTCTTGATGACGACCGTCCGAGTGCCGGGGATCTGGAGGGCTTTCCCAAGTGATGGACTCGGGAATCCCTTAGATCCCCGACCACTGGCCTCCTGGAGGACGTTGACCGTTGACTGATCGGGTTAAAACCACTCGGGAGGTAGCCCGGGATCATATCCCCGACAGTAGCTCCCGAACTCTTTGCGGCGCGCAGATGTAGTTGACCAGTCGAAAAGGGCTTCAATATTTTAATCTTGAAGAACTTCTCGTGGTCAGTGCACCGCTCAGGTGCACCTGCCAGGTGCAGCCCTCGAGGCTGGAGTTTCTTGAATAAAATAAGCTCCAGTCTTCAAAAATATTTCAAATCCGTGCAACCGCTGTATTGGCGTCCGATGAAACTGACTTGTATATAGGGACAGATAGGTCCATCAAGTGGTCTTTGGTAAAAAGTAAAAAGGTGTCAGTTGGAGCAGTCCGGCGCAATGGAGTGCTAGTGGGCCCTATCTGGCAAAAAGACGTCTGCTTGCACAGGGTGACGTGTGTCAGATTTGACAGTTTCGATGGGACCAATGCAACTTCCAAGGCTGCCTCTCGGACGTGAGTTCAAATTAATGAACTTTAAGCGCCGGTTCGCTCCCCAGGATCTGACTTTAGATCTGTAATCAACGGTTATGAGACAAAATTTAAGGTATCAACCAACGCGATTAATGCCTAAGATTGCTTCGAGACGTGTTCCGAGGCAATCTTGGAGCCTCGGGGATTTGGACGGTTGTGTGGAGAATTTATAAATAGCTTGTTGAAGGGCATTTTATCCTTCCGTATGCTTTAAGCTTTTAGCCTTCGTCTTCCTCCTTGAGCCCAAACCCTCGCTGGTGCCTCGCAACCCTAATCGGCATTGCGGTTACACCGTTTGCTACCGCAAGGCAAGAAGATTGTTTAACCTCAAATCTTTAGCACCACTCCTCAACATCCCCATGGCGGCACTCGACACGCAAGTAGAGGTTGACCGCTCGGTGGAGTGGCAGCCGTCCAAGGCGACGAAGCGCGTAGTGGCGCTGCTGGAGAAGTGGGGCGAACTCCCACTGAGCGCGTTGTCGGCGTGGCGCTCAGTAGGCGGGGAGGCGTTCCGGACCCCGAACACCCACGAACTTGTGGTGTTTGAGTCTTTTCTTTCTCGCGGGTTCGACTTGCCGGCCCACCCTTTCTTTCGCGGCGTCCTCCACCATTTTGACATCTCTCTTTGCAATCTCAACCCCAATTCCATCTTGCACCTCACCATTTTTGTCCATCTTTGCGAAGCTTATCTCGGGATTGAACCGCATTTCAATCTCTTCCATCATTATTTCCGCCTGCGGCCGAACACGAAGAAGAAAGTGGTTTGCAGTTGCGGGATGGGAAGGCGGTGGAGTACATCCCGGTGCCGCTCCCGACCTCCAACAAGGGGTGGCATTCGGGTTGGTTCTACATGGCCAACCACGAGCCAGCCCTCTCACCGAAGATCGACCGAGTGCTGCTGCCGGCACTCACTTGGTCCGACCGCTGCCAGCGGGAAGAGCAGGACCAAGTAGATGAGTTGGTGGAGTTGATCAAGAAGCTCCGAGCCGAAGACGTATTTGGCGTCCACGTGGCGTTCAACTTCATCACCCGCCGAGTTTAGCCGTTGAAGCTGAGGACCCACCCGGCGTTTGAGTACTCGGGTCATGCGGACCCGACTAGGGAGTCAGTCGAGCACCTGTCGGCTGATGAAGGGAAGAAGCAAGTGAAGCTAATCTTCTCCGGTCGGCTGGATCTTCACCCTGACACGCAGCCCAGGGCCTACAGGCTGCAGTATCCCCGACCATCGATAAGAATTTTTTGCTTTCACTTCTTGAATTTCTTTGATAATGTCACCTGCCGAGTGAGGCATTTTGCTCTCTAGCACCCTTGCTCGAGCAACCCCGGGGAGTCAGGCAAAAAAATGTCAACACGCACACCGGGCCAACTGGAAAAAAGAGGAAGGGCAAAGAAATTTGTCCTTCTGCGGCGAAGAAGGCGAATGTGACGATCACAGCAGCAGCAACAATGACGGTGGCACCGGCATCCCAAGGGGCACTGAAGGTGCCGTCGTCCTTCCCTGGAGAGGTGGGTGCCTACTTAGAAACGTCCACGGCGGCTCCAGCGACTGGCGACGCTGTGGCGTCATCTTCTTCTGTGTCGACACCACCACCACCACCACCACCGGCTGGACTGACCCTAGGAGCAGGGCCCAGTCGGCGAATGAAGAACTGGCATTTAGGCGGTCGGCGTGGTAAGTTTTTCTGCAATTGTCTTGAATCAAGTAATTAGATTGAATTCAAAACTGATTTCTTGTGCTGTTTTTGATAGCGCTCCGTCGTCCCTGTCCGACCAGGACGTGGCGGGCTTTGGCGCCACAGCCCCTACCACTGACATAGTGGTGTTCACCGGGGGGGCTGACCAGCAAGGGGCCTCAGCAAGCGGCGCGGAGGCGTCGGGCGCTCTGGCCATCAACGAGCCTAGCGTGGCTGCACCCGTGCTGGAGCAGCCAGCAGCAATACCGAGTGCCAGTGTGCCTCCGGCAACGCAGCCAAGTGTTGTGGACTCGGAGGTAGCAGCACCTGGTGGCCCTTTGCCGACCGTGGAGGTCGAGGTGCCAGCAGAGAACATGGAGAGGCCCTCGGTGGAGCCTGGAGTGGCCGACCCCATGGAGGTCGAGATTCTAGTCGAGAGGGTGCCTCAACCGACCTTTGGCATGGTGACTAGTGCCCCGACCAGTCCAGTCGGGAGGGGAGCGGCCGAGTACCTCAACGCACTTGGCCGGGTTGGTCAATAGACCACCGTAAGTGTCCCTGCAATCGTTAGTTTAATGTACATAATTCATATGCATACTAACTTGTTTTGTCTTTGTGCAGCGTCTCGTCAGCCAGCTGACCGACTGGCTCAAACGGAGAGATGCCGATCTGAAGAGGTCGGAGGAGGACAACGAAATCCTCCGAGGTCAGCTAGAGATCTGCTCCAATGGTAAGTGCTTGATTACCCATTATTGTCTTTTTTGTTTGTCATTACTGTTCTAACCAGTGCTGATATAATAGAATGGTTGGCGGTGGAGGAGTGGATGGAGACGGCTGCTGGCTGAGCAGACCGACCGGCCACTTCAACCGAAGCGGCTCTGGCTGAGAGGGATGAAGCCCTCGCTAGAGCAACGTAGGCAGAGGCCAAGGCGACGGAGGCAGAGACCAGGATCGCCGAGCTTGAGAAGAAACTCAAGGCGTCCGAAGTGGCCACTACCAAGTGGTCGGGTGAGTACAAAAGTACGAATCATCATCTTAGACTCTTTTATTGTTGTTTGTTGATAAAACTTTTTCTAATATGATGCTATATTTGCAGAGCTTCATCGGCGAGTGGGCGCTCAGTTCGCCGATCTCGAGCTGCGTCTGAGTTATACTCAGGCACAGCGAGATGAGTACCAAGCCGGTGTGGAGACTCTCCTCAAGATGATTGAGGGCGAGCCCTCCAACACTTCGTGGCCCGTGGAGCGCTTTAGGGAGCGGCTCCAAGGGTTGGCGACACGTCTGCGGGAGCAAACCAGGAACTTCGTCCAGTTGGCGGTCACCCACACGCTCGGGATCGTCCGAGCGTTGTATCCAACTGCTCGTATGGACCACATCCGAGCAGGGTGGCCGGCGACCGTCGAGGAGTCCAACGTGGAGCACATCTATGCGGAGGTAGAGGAGACGGCGAGCGTCCTTGTCGCTGATCTAGAAATGTATCCAGCTGATCCAGCCGAGTAGATGGTAGGGTAGAAAACATGCAATTGTACATATACTTTTTAATGTAATGAAACAATGCTATTTTTTATTAAATATGTTCTATGTCCGACCACTTGGGGTGTATTTTTGACTGTTTGATATAGCTTAAGTCCATAGCGTAGGGAAACTTGAGCCGCATGCACACTGTTTGGAACCGTAGGCGTCACATATAGTCAAAAAATATCACTCAAAAGCAATCGGATAAATCATAGAACAGCAAGCCGAGCCCCCGAGCAATCAGAAGTGTAACTTAACTCAGCCAGAGCGGATCATGAATACAAAGTTAAGGTAGAACTTCAAAAACTCAGGAGTCGGGTGAAAAGACATAAAAGAAAGCAATCGGAATAAAAAGCTGAACATCTTTACTTATCCAAAACAAGGACTTAGCTTATTCAAGGATAAAAATATCGTAGATGCTCAACATTCCAAGAATTTGCAATCTTCTGACCGTCTTCACGCATCAAGCGGTATCGGGTAACTTCGGAGATGATGTAAGGTCCCTCCCATGGAGCTGATAGCTTGTGGGCGCCGATCGTTGATTGTACTCGGCGAAGGACTAAGTCTCCAACTTAAAAAGATTGACCATGCACGTTACGGTCATGGTACCTTCGCAAGCCTTGTTGGTACCGATCAGATTGTATGGCTGCATCTAAACGAGCTTCTTCAAGACTGTCAATATCTTCTTCTCTTGTTCGCTCGGCTGCGCCTTCTTTATAGTGCTGAATCTTGAGAGACTCGTGCAACATATCCACTGGTAAAATGGCCTCCGATCTATACACGAGAAAAAAAGGAGTCCGACCAGTAGCTCGGCTTGGCTGAGTCCAAAGACCCCAAAGAACAGCAGACAATTCTTTCATCCACCGACTGCCATATTTGTTAAGGGAATCAAAAATTCTGGCTTTCAGTCCTTGAAGTATCATGCCATTAGCCCGCTCGACCTGTCTATTTGCTCTTGGATGTGTAACAGAAGCATATTTGACTTCAATACATCAGTCTTCGCAGAATTCCCAAAAATCATTGCTGGTAAATTAAGTCCCAAGATCTGTGATAATCTAATGAGAGACACCATATCGGTATATTATGCCTTGAATGAACTCTGTGGCTTTTTTGGCGGTGCTTGTCCTTAAGGGCATCACTTCAATCCACCTGGTGAATTTGTCAATAGCAACGAACAGGCGGTCATAACCCTGGGGTGCCTTTGGAAAAAGTCCTACCATATCAAGCCCCCAACATGCAAACGGCCATGAAGCCGGGATGGTTTGGAAAGTTTGAGCAGGGAGATGATGCTGCTTGGCAAAGAATTGATAGCCTTGACAGCTACGAACTAGTAGCTTAGCATCTTCATTAGCAGTCGGCTAGTAAAAACCCGACCTGAAGGCCTTGTCGACCAACGTCCGAGCGCCAGCATAATTCCCACAAATGCCTGAATGTATCTCTTTGAGGATTTCTGAACCTTCCTTTTTGCTAACACACTTTATTAGTACTCGGGTTGAAGCTGCTCTTTTATATAACTCAGATCCCACCACGACATACTGCTTGCTTCTTCTGGAAAGGCGAATGGCTACATCTTTATCTTTAGGAGCCTTGGCAGCGAGGATGAAATCAATGAATGGTTGTCGCCAATCTTCTTCAATATCAGTAATGACCAAGACGGATGAAGCTTGATCGGCCTCTGAAGGTTGAATTTCATCAACTTTAATCGATGACTTCGGGAGTTCTTGGAGGAAAACACCACTCGTCATAGGGGCTCTTGACGAGCCGAGCTTAGCCAAGAAGTCAATAGCCGAGTTCTCGTCTCGGGGGACATGGTGAAACTCAAGGCCACTAAACTTTCCTTCTAACTTGCGGATCTCCTGGCAGTAAGCGTCTATCTTCTCGCTGGTGCAAGAACAATCTTTGTTGACTTGGCTAATAACCAGTTTGGAATCTCCATATACCATTAATCTTTGAACCCCAAGGGAAATGACGATGCGTAAACTATTGAGGAGTGCCTCGTACTCGGCTACATTATTAGACGCCATAAATAATAGCTGAAGAGCATATTTTAATTTTTCACCTTGAGGAGATATGAGAAGAATTCATGTTCCTACTCCATCAATGCTAAGCGAGTCGTCAAAGTACATGACCCAATGCTCTTGAAATTCAGCGACCGGTGGGACTTGTATTTCGGTCCACTCAGCAACGAAGTCGGCGAGGGATTGAGACTTGACGGTGGTGCGGGGCTTAAAATCAAGGGTGTACTCACCAAGCTCGATGGCCCACTTGACGATCCGACCAGTCGCATCCTTGTTCTGGAGAATATCGTCGAGTGAAAATTCTGTGATAACCTCCACCGAACGGGCCTGAAAATAATGCTTGAGCTTCCGGACGGTGATAAGGACGGCGTATAGGAGCTTCTGGACCTGAGGATACCAGACTTTGGAAGGTCCAAGCACCTCAGATATGAAATATACCGGCCTTCGAGCTGGATAGGCGTGTCCTTCCTCCAAGCGCTCGACAACCATGGCGGTGCTGACCACGTGGGTCGTGACAGTGATGTAGAGGAGTGTTTCACCAGAGGTCGGCGCAACCAGGGTCGGCGGAGAAGATAAAAACTTCTTGAGGTCGACGAATGCCAGATCGGCCTCTGGCGTCCACGTAAAATCACCTTATTTTTTCAGCAACTTGAAGAAAGGCATCCCGCGCTCACCCAGTCGGGAAATGAACCAACCGAGTGAGGTCATGCAGCTTGTAAGGCGCTGAATATGCTTGACGTTGTTGGGCTTGGCCATGTTCAATATTGTAGAAATCTTCTCTGGATTTACTTCAGTTTCCCGACTGCTGACGATAAACCTGAGCAGCTTTCCAGTCGGCACCCCAAACACACATTTTTCCGGGTTGAGCCACCATCAAAACTTGCGGAGGTTGTCTACAGTCTCTTGGAGGATGGGAATGAGATCTTCTGGCCTTCTGGATTTGATGACGACATCATCCACATAAGCTTCAACATTGCGGTCGATCTGATCAGCCAGGCAACACTGAATAGCACATTGGTATGTAGCCCCCGCGTTCTTCAGCCCAAAAGGCATTGATGTTTTCTCTTGATCTTCTTCCTTCAGGCTGATCTGATGATAACTCGAGTAGCAATCCAGGAAGCATAGGAGAGAACTGTCGGCAGTGGACTCAACCACTTGGTCGATGCGCGGCAGTGAGAACGGATCTTTTGGGCATCGCTTGTTGAGATCGGTGTAGTCAATGCATATATTTCCCATTTTTCTTTTTACAAGGACTAGGTTGGCTACCTAGTCGAGATGATACATCTCTTTTATAAACCCTGCCGCTAACAGGTGGGTGACTTCTTCTTTGATGGCCTCCTTGCGATCTTGAGCAAATCAGCGCATCTTCTGCTTGACCGGCTTGGCGATCGGGTAAACATGGAGTTCGTGCTCGATCAGCTCCCGAGGTACGCCAAGCATGTCGGATGGCTGCTAGGCGAATATATCAGCGTTGGAGCGAAGGAAGCTGATGAGCACGCTTTCCTGTTTAGGATCTAGTGCTGTCCTAATTAGCGCTATCTTGGAGTGGTCGGCGTCCGAGAGCTGAATAGTTTTGTACTCAGCCAGCGAGGGCATCAAGCTTGATGTAGATGGCGTGGATGTCGGGAGCTCCATGCTCGTGTTCGGCGTCTTCTTGGCCGCCTGAACGGTTTCCTCCATCCGGACAGAGATGTCCTTGGCCTCACCCAAGGTGAGGCTATCACGCTCACATACGTGCGAGGTGGCAACATCCCCTTTATAGAAAAGGCCCCACCTGGTCCAGGAATTTTTAGGATCAGGTATGCGTAGTGGGGTACCGCCATGAATTTGGCGAGGGACGGCCGCCCAAGCATGGCATGATAAGCGGTCTCAAAGTCGACGACGTAGAACTTCACGTGCTCGGTCCTATAATTGTCCCGAGTGCCGAATGTCACCGGCAGGGTGAGGGTGCCGAGTGGAATAGTGGCCTTCTCGGGGACAATCCTGTAAAAGGGTGTGTCCGTCTTCTAGAGGGCGGATTCGTCAATGCCGAGTGCAGCCAATATTCCTTTAAACAGAACATCAAGGCCACTTCCGCCGTTGATCAGCACCCTTTTGAGGTGCACATTGAGGATGACTGGGTTGACAACCAGTGAGAATCGTCTCGGCTTGGGGATGTCCGTCCACTGATCATCGCGGCTGAAGGAGATCGGGATCTCCGACCACCGTAAGCGCTCGGTTGGCTCAGTGCTGATAGCGTTGATGCGGTGGGTCAGCAGCTTTTGTTGGCGCTTGGATTCAGAGGCGATCGCGCCACCAAAAATCATGGAGACCATCCGTGCGGGCTCCTAGAAGTCGTTTTCCACCGAAGATGGTTCGGCATCTTCATCGTCCTTCTTGGATTTCTTCTTTTTATCATCCCGGTGACACTTGTCTTGCCGGGGATTTGCTTCCGCCTCCTTCTTCATCTGGTTCTGCAACTAGTAATATCGGCGGGTGGTGTGGTTGCTGCTAGGATGAATAATGCAGGGTTTGTCTAATACCTCCTACAATGCCGAGTTCTCTCGACCTTTCGGTCTCAAGTTTTTGTCGGTAGCCATGATCTCTTTACCCTTCCTCTTTTTGTTCCTATGACGAGAGGACTCGGGCTTATCGCGATTTTCATGTGAAGGCGAACGGCGATGATCCTTTTTCTTCTTCACCTTCTCCTTATCGGATTCTTGAGCTTTTAGGTGCAGTTGCTCCCGCTCGGCGTCCTCGGCACTGGCGAATTGTTCGGCGATGGTGATCATCTTGCCGGGATCTGATGGCTCTTTCATCACCAGATGGTGGAACAACTCCGAAGGCTTCCGCAAGCCATCTTAAAAGATGGACATCACGTCGGCGTTGGAGATGCTGGCGACGATGTTCCAGCGCTCGGAGAAGTGCAGGTCATGCCGAGAGGCCGGCCTTTGCCTATTTCCTTGATAGTTGGCGATGAAGACATCGCACAACTCTCTCTAGGAGTCAATAGAGTTCTCCGGGAGTCTGGCCAGCCAACTGATGGCGACCGACGACAACACTACGGGGAGGTAGTTAGCCATGACATCTTGGTCCTCCTCGGCTGCGTGAATGGCCGTGTAGTACAGCCGCAGCCACTGGGAAGGGTCGGTCTTGCCATCATATGGCACAACTCCCGTCGGGCGGAAGTTGCGTGGCCACACCACTCGATGAAGGCGCTCGGAGCAGGCTGGAAAGCCGTCATGACACGAAATGTCAGTGTCGGGTCAGCTAACCCCTGGCGTACATAACTCCGGTCGAATTGATCTCGACGATGGAGGTCACGGCGCTCGCGTTCTCTGCGGCGGCGAGAAATAGTGTTATGCGCATCCCGTGCTTGGTTGATGTAGTCCTAGGCATCGCTCGAGTAAGAACTCCCATGACGCTCACTTGGACACGAACGTGTCGACCGCCCGGGCGATCTGGGAGGCGACCTACGGTCCAGAGACCGTGATTTGGCCGGTGCACGTTCTGACCACCGAGACGATGATCTATGATCCAGAGACCGAGATCTAACAGGCGAACGCCTCGGTCGTGGATACGGCCTTGGCATTTGTGACCTCGCAAGTGGTGCCACCTCAACAATTTGAGCGACGGCAGCCTGGGTCATCGCCCGAGCCCTCTGAAGCTCCGGTGAATCGGGAAGGGTAGCTCGGGCCCTCTCGATGGCGAGAAGATTCACGGTCGGCTTGCGGTACACGGCATGACCCTCAAAATCCATGTTATAGGTGTCAGAGGCGCCTTGTCGCGAGGTCCCGACCGCTGCACGGGCTCTCGTACGGTGTTCTGATCGAGCAGCATTGCGCTCGTGACGATTACGCCGGTGAGTACTAGACTCGACGGAGTTGGAGGGCTCATCGTAGGAGATAGCCCCCGTCATCATCATGACGATGTTTGGTGAAGATGCCGGCTTGACCAGCACAGCCTGGTGGCGAGGTCGTTTAGGGATGACCTTGGTGAATTGGCGCCGCTGGACTGTGCGCCCTTCAAGACCAGCAAAAATGACGTAGTCGGTGGCGAGGCGTGGTCAGACCCTGGACGGAGCCGGTCACTCGGACGTCTGGGGGACCATGGCGATTGTCCTAGATGAAGCTGAGCGCTCACACATCCTAGGAACCAATGAGAGCACCGCTAGAGTGCGCGAAGTTTTCGCCCTCAACGGGGCAGCAGTAGTCAGCACCAGTTGACCCATGCAGTCACCAACGAAAGTTAAACTTCCGAAGGTGACCATAGCACTAACAGGAACCTGGGTACTAACCTTGCAAATAACAGCCATCAAGCAGTCAGAAAACACAACCAGCGTCAACTACCTGGCGCGCCAACTGTCATTGTGTACGAAGCGACAGTGTACACGGGGTTACCCGCAGTTCGGATTTGATTAGGCTAAGGGAAGAGTTGTGGACGAAACTTGATGGTTATCTCACACAAAGAGAAAGAGACAGAATCTTTTAGATAGGTTTGGGCCTCCCGGAGGATAATAACCCTAGTCCTGTGTGTGGAGTATGAGCTTTCAGGCGTGAAATAGCCTTAAGCGTGTAAAAAACGTCTGTCTAACCCTCCTCCTTCCTTTCCTTTCAGGCTCCCTCCGATCCTTTTTTATGAGAGAGATCGGGGGTTATAAATGGTGATTAAGTACCCTGTTAATGACCAATTAAAAGGATAAACGGTCGGTTCGTGGGCAATAACTTTCAAGATTGCAGCGCTGATAACTGCCGTATTATGGAGATAAATGACAGTCTGGCTCTTGATGACGACCGTCCGAGTGCCGGGGATCTGGAGGGCTTTCCTGAGTGATGGACTCGGGAATCCCTCAGATCCCCGACCACTGGCCACCTGGAGGACGTTGACAGTTGACTGGTCGGGTTAAAACCACTTGAGAGATAGCCCAGGATCATATCCCCGACAAACAGGAGATTAAATAGGTAAATGGTGCAAAACAAAAAAATTCATAATCAAGCATGCCAAAATCATACTCACCACCCTATGTAGAGCCGGAGTAATGTTGATTGCAAAAGTGATTTTTTACTTATCTAGTAGGATAGCAGCCATTTCAAATAAACTAAATGCAAAACAATACAAAAGTATTGCAAAAGAACTGGACAATGGCCAATGTGTCAAACAAAAGTTAGTAAAAGCATAACAGAGATTTGGTTCCTACATGTTGTATAACAAATTGTTGATGATAAGCATATTGTCCAACAAAGGTATCTTAAAGATTCACCTTGCAGTGTTCATTTCACAATGATCAGTCAATTTTTTTTTAGAAAAATGAGTCAATAGGTGACAGGGCACACCTACAGCAAGATACAAGGATAAGTAATACCTGTGTTGACTGAGCATGAGCTTTCTCATCGCATTCAAATTATATTGATTTTTCTCTGACTTATGGAATATCTTTAACACCACCAGTTCTCCCTCATCCTTCTCTATGTTTTTTATATGATATTAATGTAATCTCTAGTCGGTGATCTTAGGACTATCTCGTAGGCATACAATACAAACACTTCTTTGCAACCTTTGTAGGACCGAAACTAGCGACCAGAGGGGGGTGAATGGGCGCAAACAAAAATATAGCGGAAAAATAAAACTCCTGAAACTTGAGCATCGGACTTGCAAGTGACTCGATGAGATTCAGTCCAAGACTGGACAAGTAAAAGTCACACCTGGCAAGTCGATACTAAAACTTCAGGTAAAACTTCCTCAATGTTCAGATATCACGCTTGCAAGTGACCTCGATAAAGCTCAGTACACGACAGTGCTAAAATGGTCCACTTACAAAGCAAGTTAATATAGACTCCTCCGAACTACGACACTTGAAAAGAATCACTTCACCGAGATACAAGTGTATTCCGACAAACCAAAATTCACCTACTAGTGTGACAAACGTTCTATGGAAAAAGATACGCCCGAAACACTCAAATTCAAAACATCGAACACTTGGTAAGCGAACACGGTGTCATTTCATCGAACATGCAACCAACGCGTTCCGGATCCTCTTAAACAAAAACACAAGCACTAGACATGCATCACAACTTGGTCACATAGACATTTCATCAAACACATATCATGCAGTCCAAAAACAAGTGCTTAGAGACATTAGATCGAATACCTAGAGTGCAGTATATATTCTTCGAAGCAATTCAGCGAACACGTTATGGGCAAGAAATTTATACTGAAAACTTGGTGTAGATCTTTGGCGGAGAGACGCTTGCTGCTGTGCTCCTCGCCGCCGGGCGTCGTGTGGGCCGTCGTCACGCCCTGGTGAGCCCTGGCCGTGCCCTGGCCGCGCGCTGGGCACGCGC
>KE373018.1:287152-298498 GCA_000418225.1 Zizania latifolia | reverse complement strand
ACATACACTTGTTTAACGACAATCGCCAATGCGGTCAAGTCAATTAAAACCTAAATTGTTGCACGTAGCTTTTCATTGTAATTGAGAACCATTAATTTCTTGTGAAACTTGTGATTGCTCTAAGTCTGTCCTATTGTATTCACAGATGATATATGCAATCAAACCTTTTTATACTAAACTCGGTAACCGGAAAAATAATTAATCGTATGGGAGAAAAATGAGTTATATGAAATGTTTTGAAAACGATGCGGAGTACCGATTTTGTTGAAAGGAGAAAAATGAAAAAGGTGAGAAACTATTTGTGAACCTTGCCATGAGTTGTCGCCGCCTGTTGGCCCGATTTCACTTGGTGCATAAGGATCGATTTCTCGGGAAGAACGTCGTGCACATCATCGTGTAACCTTAAGGATAGTATGTGATGCCCCTAGTAAAGTACTTAGTAGACTTAGGATGGATAGAATTGCCATGACGTGAAATCACCGGGGTGGCTCCGTGATTGTTTGTGATTGAAGGAGTAAGGGATATGAGCACCCACAAGATTTCAGGAGAAAGGAGTCGATGGCTGCTTATTCCTTGGTCATGGATCCATTTAGCATGGCAATGTGTTATTCTAGATCGGCTTTGAAAGACCTTGTAGTGAACCTCCTATATCGACGGGTAGCAAGAGTAAGATCACGACGTAAGGATAAAATATACACCTTCTACAGTAGTAAACCTATTTAAGCCGTCGTGCTCACGGTCATAGGCATGTGTTATGATGGTTGTCCATGCGTAGTGTTGAAATTGTGTTGCGAAATGAAATAAGTTGTGAGTTGGAAAACATTACCAGAGTATGCCTTCGTGGCATACAGTTAACCTTCATGATTGGGAACGAGCTTGTGTAGCTCGGAAAGTCATATGGATTCATGGCGAGAGGGTGAGGATGAACCCTACGATAAGAGATGAACAAGGGATGGAAATAGATAAAAAAGTTAAGAACATGGAGGCTACCTAAGTGGTAGGCCTGCCCTGAGAAAATGATGTGATGGGAGGAGAAGCCGCTTAGGGGCGGGCGTGCTCCAAACTGTTGATGGGAGAAGTTGTCAAGCTTGCTCCGAATTGCTAATTGGTGAAGTTGTCAGTCTTGCTCCATAGTTGGATGTTGAGGAAGTAAAGGATTGTTGCAAAGCAATCCGGATGACGACAGGGATTGTTGTAAAGCAATCTAGAGGAGTAGATCCGAGAGTTCTACTCCGATCCCTTGAAAAGAAAGATATTTGTGGGAAAGGTAGGGGTTGAGGCCTCTACCAAGGAAAGCTTACAATTAATTTTTTTAAATACATAGTTGTCAAATGAAACCAACCGCCCTTAGAATACCTCATTTATAAAAAAATTTAAGGCTTGCTAGTACGTAAGTACTCACCCTTGCTTTTTCCACCTCAACACTCGAAGGACAATAAAATAACTACAGAGCTATCCTCGATGCCCCAGAGAACGAAGGATTCGATGATTACGAGTTTCTAGAAGAATAGGATTTCGGGCCTAGTCTCCAAATAGATCTAGGAGTTAGTTGTTTGTACAAAGTGATTATTTGCTGCCGTTGTTCTTTTGTAATGATTGCTTGCTGTGAGGTATGTCTCTAAAGCAATATTTTGTAAGGCAATTAAGTGATGTATTATATAGGTCTGTGATGGACTACTGTATAATTGGATGAATATTAAGTTTGATGTTTGTTTTAATTCAGTTTGCAGTGACTCGTCTCGGTACAAAGTATATATGTGACAAGGCATTAATAGCACATTTTAGAGTCATCTTAGATTCTTCCTGCGACAACGGCGCCTCTGAGCAGATGCATTGTAACTAGTAGGTGGAAGCTTAGGCAAGTGAACACGCCATTCACGCTCTCCGACTCCGCCAACAAGTTCATGGTCGTCGTAGGGTGCCGAACACTTCGTACATCACCGACCAGTCTTACGTGCGTGCAGTGGGGAAGTACATGAGTGGCTGCATGTGTCTGTCTTCCGGCGAGGTGATGTATGGTACGTGATGACTGATGAAGGCGATCGACCAACGGCACCTGCTCCGGGATAGGCTGTTACCAGACAGCAATCAATAAGACGGGCTTCGATCGATTTTTACAAAGCGTGGTTCGATGTACATAGCAGGAATACGTCGGGGATCTACAGCCGAACCCCTGTAGCTTTGCCGTGCTGATTGGACTCGTCCAACATCAACTTAATTTTCTCAACTCCTATGGTGGCCAACTACTGCCGCTGGTGATTGATTGGGCGCCTATCCGAACATCCAACAGCTGCGAGGAAGCGCAGAAAAATCTCACAAGTCAGCAGCGACAGCTTCTCTGCCTCAACTCCTCCAATTAATGGACAGAGGCTACATAACTGCAAAGAAGGATACCAAGGCAATCCTTACCTTCATTCAGGGTGCCAAGGTGAATTCTGAAAATGGTGGTTATACTAAGTATTTCTTGGCAACTAGTATGATATAGATTAACTTAAGCGTGCAATGCGGCACATACAAGAGCTTATTTAAGGTTTTCTTTTTGGGATTTAAATAAGTACTATCTTTTTTCTCAAATCCATTTCACGGCAGTTCAAAATCTTAACTCAGTGATGTATGAAAAAAGATTTTGCATGCAAAAATGGTGTTAGTAGTTCTGTCACGAAAATTATGTCACTCGGTTAATTTTTCTGATATTTCATGAATATATATGGTTAGAAAAACAAATGATTGTATATGTTCATTGAAGACTATGTCATTATCTTGAATGATAAGTAAAATAAAAATTCTTAGAAATCATTATACGAGTGGTTAATATCGGTGCCCACGTCGCCTAGGGCGGCGGCGTTGGAATATAAAGTGAATTGTTCACCTTTCCTCATCAGCTTAAGCTTTTGGGTTGAATTGGCTGGTGCATAAAACTCAATATGGTATCAGAGTCAAAGGTCTTGAGTTTGAATCCTGGCTGGCACGCAAGTAAATAAAAATTGTAGCCCACTTCACCACGCTAGAGACTTGATGGAGTCTCGCGTGAGGGGGAGTGTTGAAATATAACGTGAATTGCCTGCCTTTCCTCATCAGCTTAAGCTTTTGGGTTGAATTAGGCGGCTCAGGTGAAACCCTAATCACCCCAGCCGCTGCCGCCTCTTCCCCTCCTCCCCCCTCACCGTCCCAGAGCTCGGGCTCGTCGCGCTCGTGTCCCACCTTGCCTGCGGAGCTCGCCGGCTGCTGCCGTGGCGCAGGACCTATTGGTGGCCACGGGGCAGCGCGCGGCGGCTGTAGGGCAGCGCTTGGCTACAAGGTGGTGCGATGGTGTGTGACAGCGCGACGATCTTAGGGCGGTGCTCGGCAGGGCCTTTGCTCTCCTTCCCGGCTGCCTTTTCACGTGGTTGGCGGTGGGACGTTGAGGCCTACTCTGGTGTGAGTTTGGCTAGTTTTCGAGTGGCTTGTGTGTGCAGGATGGCAAGAGTTGGCGGCGCCGGCTGCTTGCGAATTGACATCGACCAGGCGGCGGTTCTAGTGGTCCTTGTCCCCCCTTGCAGCCACCGCCTTCCCCCTCTCTCCCTGGCGGTAGTTACTCTTCTCCTTCTCTAGCTAGGTGGTGGCTTGGGGCTCAGGGGACCAGATCTGGCCTGCTTGTGCGTCGGTGCCCTTAGCTTTGCTTTGCTCCGGTTTGGGGTGAGTTGGCGCGCGTGGTTTGCTCCGACGTATGTCCCTCCAGTTTCTGCTCTTGCTGCGTTGATCTGTTGAGGCCAGCGTTGTCGTCTCTTGGCCTACTCAACGGTCTTCTTCTGTCGATGGGTCATCGGTTTTGGTGGCGTCTTCATTGGTACCCACTAAGTGCCAGCTTCAAGTTCAACGTCAGAGGATCAATTTTGGATTGTTCAGGGTGTCATGGAGTAGCGCACGTGGGGCATTCTGTGGTGGGCGCATTTGGTGGTGTTCTGCCCTCGCGTCACCCATGTCATGCCTGTGGTTGGCACGACCGGCTTCGTCTCAGCAGTGCAGTGTTCGCTTTCTTTCTAGCCTTTTCTCCTCTCTCTCTTTGGAGTTCCTCCTCTCCTATGGCCACCTTCCTTCTCGGTCATGGGGAGCTCCTTGGCTTTGGTGGAGTTGTGGCCTAGATGGAGCTTTGCTGACCTACTGTTTTGCAAGCGTGCAAGAGTAGTGCTGGCAGAGATGCGCTGGCTTGATCAGGCAGTAGTGTGGTTGTTTTGGGTGTTTGGGGGCAGTTGGAGGGCATCTTTGGCGTTGGGGGTGATAGCTATAGGCGAATGCCTAGTCCAACTTGGTTGGGCCAACATCGATGATGCTTTCGAGCACCATATTCCTCCTTTAAAGCTTTGTCGAGTAGCCGCCCTCTCGCCCCCTCGTGAGACTCTTCGGTAAAAACCTTGCCTAAGACTCTTAGGCAGATGATGACGGTGTTTTAGCATCGTAACCTCCCTGGAGGCATCGTCTTAAAGGTCTCGATGCTCTAGTACTGTCCTTGGGCCGTGGGTTGGAGATGCTGGCCCGTGTTAGAGTGTTTTTATTTTTATCCTAGTTACAATCTCCCAAGATTGTAATCTTGTAATTTTTCTCTGACTTATTAATACAAACCCCACTATCTTGTGTGGATTGCTCAAAAAAGATAAGTAAAATAAACAGAAGGAGTACCTAGTATGTACTTTAGCTTAACATTTATGGATAGAAAACCGCGGTGTGGTGTGGATAGGTTTGTATGTTTTTTAAACACCGAGGTTGTTGAAACCTTAAAATAAACACCCACATAGCCATGATAGTTGCCAATGTACAAATTACACTATCTAACCATTTAGAACAAACATTATTACAATGTTGGCCAATATTTCTATGGGCACTTTGAGTATATCTAAGGGGCTCCCTATCTAAACTCGTAAAGCCAAATTTTAACAAATTTCTAAAAAATCTTACTCCGATGGACTCTCTGTCCTGCTCCCTAAATTTAGAGGTCCCCTAAAATCCATCCCATCTCCATTTTTTGCTCCTGCCTACTTGCCTGCCTACTGTAGCTTGGAGATGTCCACTACTAGAGAACATGTTAGTAGTAACGGTTAAAAACCCCCTTTAGTCATGGTTTTGAACCAATATTATCCATCCGAGACTAAAGAAGTGGCACATTAGTATCGGTTGAAGACTCCAACCAGTACTAATACTCATTTATGTAGTACTGACTAAAAATTTCAGCCAATACTAAAAGTTCTCGCCTTTAGTACCGGTTGAACATCTTATCCGGTACTAAATATACATTATAGGGTACTATTCTTAATTGTGCAGTACAATTTTTCATTTCTTTTTTTGTATGTTGTTTTTCGTTGAGCTCGACAGTTGTTAATCACTTAAGTCGACAATCACCGTAAAAAGGATAAGATATTTATATATAAAAGTCTTTACATAAAATATCTTCACTTCATACATATTATGTCTAATCCTAAACCCTAAAGCCTATTCTTCATCGCCGTCGTTCTTGTTGTCGTCGCCACCGTCGGCCGCATCAATGCTACCGTCGTCCCCTCTGTGTTCCAGTTCTTTCTCTTCTTTCTCGTCATCCCATGACATCTTGGCAGCAACGAGATCAACAATAGTAGAAATGGCAGTAGTACACATGTCTAAGTCAAAGTCTTCCGCTAGCCACCTCTGAATCCTCATCATTCTGGATGACCCATGCAATGCAAGAATCATTGGAGGCTGATGAAGACATGAGCCAAATTTGAACAGAAAAGAGAAACAAAATGAACAGATTGCAAGAAATGAAATGAACAGAGAGCGAAGAACATAACAGAGCTCAAGAAAAATGAGGAGAACAAGGAGGAAATAAACTAAAGCATGACAGAAAAAATAGAAAGAATCATTGCTGGATGGCCCCTCTTAAAATAGTCATATAGTTAGTGCCGGTTGACATTATCAATCGGTACTAATGTGCAACTGACACAATTATCGAAGAGACACATGTAAAACTTTTAGGTACCGATTGATGTTATCAACTAGTATTAAAGGGCAATGGGCACAATTGCTGAGGAGACGCGCACGAAACTTTCATGATAGAGCCATATCTTTAGTACCAGTTGACGTTATAAATCGATACTAATGGGCAATGGACGCAGTTACCGAAGTGACACGCATGAAACTTTCATGACAAAGCCATATAGTTATTACCGGTTGACATTAGGAACCGATACTAAACGGTGGGCGTAGTTACCAAAATGAGCAAATAACATTCAACACAATGTCATACTTATAGTATCGGCTAACATTATCAACATTCAGCACAATGTCATACCTACAGTATTAGCTGACAACAGATGGGCGTAGTTACCATTAAGACTGAGTCATGTGCTTAGTATGGGCTTTATTTGCTAACCGGTACTAATGATTAATTTGCAACAATGACTAGAATAGAGCATCAAGGAACCCTAAATCATAACAGAATATCAATTTGCAACATTCTTAGCCGGTACAGAGCCAATATTCTCAATTTGCAACAATGGCCAGGATAGAGCATCGAGGTGTTGGGTTATGGGGAGGCTACGCTAGCGCTTAATTTCAAAATTTACCATGTTAGCCTAGGAACCATGCGTGTAATGGGATCATGGATCGTTACCTTCTAACGCAAGACGCGCTAGTGTAGCGGAAGAAGATATTGGGGAAGTGTGTCCTTGCTCAACTCCGTCCATTCGTCGGTGATCCGGTGATGGAGATTACGCGATCCGGCGATCTCCACTCGAAGAAGACGAGCACCACTATTAGAGTAATACCTCTATGGTATCCACACGTTCGGGGATTGGATCACCTCGCACCGGCGTGCTAGCACCACTCGCGAGATCCAGGGAGATCGATCACAACACTTGCAATTGAGGAGAGAAGAGAGGTGGCGGCTAGGGTTCTCAACTAGGAGCAACCGTAGCAACAACAACAGCCTTTTCGTGCTAGCCCCTCCTCTCTTTATATAGTGCCCTGTCATGGGCCTTTAATCTGTATTAAAGTCCAACAGATCTAATTTGTTCGCCTGGACCGAAACATCTGGTTCTAACCAGAACTTCTGAAAATAACCTTCTGTATCGAATTTATTTTGACTCGGAACTTCCGGTTCATCTAGGTAGGCCCGAAACTTCCGGTCCAACTGAAACTTCCGGCTCCTCCAGAAATCGAAACTGGGGCTGGCCCAGAACTTCCGGTCTAACCGGAACTTCCGGCCCTCAGCCAGAACTTCTGGTTCCCCCAGTATTCTCTTGGGCACAATTCCATCACGAGGAACCCCAAATCAAAATTGAGAAGTATTTGCAACATTAAACGGTAAAAAGTTCATGTATAAATAAAATGAGAGAAGCCTCAAATCAGATGTTTGATTTAAACCACAAGCTCAAATCAGATGTCTATTTATACCACATAACTACATTTCTTTCAAGCTCCCAACACATAAAGAGTTGCCTCTAGTGTACCATGGCTGATGTAGAAATGAAAAATGCAGATTGTGCCGAGACCTATCTTGTTTACTTGCAGAAAATGGAAAAGCCCACTTGTTAGGTTAAAACATATGTCTGATGATTTGATGACTGCAATTGAAGTTGGTGTGCTTTCTACAGGTGTCACTTTAATGGTGGTGGTCTTTTGGTGGAGGTGAGGTGAGATATATAGCTAAGAATACAACCTTGAAAAGTATCATTAGAATATAAATGTGTTATTGGTTTGCTGAAGCAATTGCATGTATAAATATTTGACATGTGACATGTCTACAGTGTTTACCATCCTGTTTTGGTCAATGACTGTTTTGTTGATTATGTAGATATACAATTTGGTCACCGATGATAGAACCGACGAGCTATCTTGGAGGAGCATCTTCATTTCTATTGTTAAAAATGTAGAATTGTTAAATAGTAGTTTTCCAACTGCGTGGTGTTGCCTTCTTTGAATGTTTGCTTTGCCTTCTTTGCAACATTCTCCATGGGTACAAAACCAATATTCTCACCTGCTATCATAAATTTGTAGGTAAGTAGAGTGATAAAATAGGCTTGTCTAACATAATGGTTACTGTGAGTTTATTATATATACTGCTATTACTTGTGTCTATTGCTATTACTTGTGGTAGTTTTTGTCGTCGAAATTGTTAAAAATGGTAGCAATGGCAAACATTTGGGCTCCCATTGTTAGCACCAAGTAGTCTCCTTCTAATATGGCTACTCGGTCAGTAAATGTAGATCATCCTTTTCCTAGGCATAACCTATCTTTAGACTTTTCAATGTCGATAATATTTATGCAGCCATCTCTCGTTAATATCTCAAAATTGTTACGATCGCAAATGTTATGGGCATTTACTATGCTCTTTGATATTATCTAAATCAGTGAGATAGCATCGCATCAGTTTGCTATGATTGTGCTAGTTATACATAAAACATGCAATGCATGTTTTGTAGGAAACAATGTGTACCAGGTGACGCATGCATAAATGACCGATTTTGATTAGGGTAAACATTAGATCATTTGGCGGTACCTAAAAGAAAGAAGTGCAATACATCAATTTGAGTCATGTTCAGTTTCTTGTAAAACTAATTTGCATTTGTCAAACTAATTTGTATTGCATTCATATTTGTAAAACTAATTTGCATTGCATTTACATTAGCATTAGCATTTGTAAAACTAATTTGCATTGTATTTGCATTTGTCAAACTAATTTAGACTGCATATGTATTAACATTTGTAAAACTAATTTACATTGCATTTGTTAAACTAATATTAGAGCATTTGCATTGTAGTGGTTGACTGACACATAAATATTAGAGCATTTGCATTGCAATACAGATCGATCCCAAAATAACATTTACAAATGCAGTGGTCGATTGACCCAAAAATAGACAAAGGAAAAGGAGTAAAACGACGTACCTTGTGGACGGCAGGGATGCTATTGGACTCGCGATGTCTGGTGACACTGTCCTACTAATCACTTGGTTGACACGCTATGGTGCTCACGATCAATGATGGGACAGTGGGCTGGGTGGATGAATCGGTCAGACTAAGGTTTTGATTGCACGGGTGGCTGCGCGAGAAGTAGAACTAAAGAACAGAGGCGAGATAGGAGATTTTTGGGGTAATCGGCTAGATTAATAGGAACTTTTACTATCAGGTGGCCTCATTATCCGGTACTGAAGGGTTCCTACGCGAGGTTTTAGGAATCCCTCATTATATTTTAGTATTGGGTCAGGAGACCACTCGATACTAAACTTAATAGTACCAGTTAGTCTCCCCACCCAGTACCGGTGCTAATAAGTTTAGTATCAGGCCGTCTCTCGACTCGATACTAAAAATCTTTATTAGTACCGGTTATAACTACCCACGACTTTTCTCTCTTTTTTGACCGTTGCAGACGCCTTTCAGTACCGACTTAAATTAAAATAGGTACTAAAAGGGGTGAATAAAAGTCTATTTCTCTAGTAATGGAGTCAAAACCACGACTAAAGGTGGATTGATAAGTAGTAAAGTAATGACACGTTCTCTAGTAGTAAAGTAAAAGCTCTTCAACTATATGTGGATTGATAAGTAGACTAGTTTTAGAGTATTTTCTTGTTTCCTATCATTTTGCAATTAGATTTGATTGTGTGTATATATATTTTTAAATGTTTTTATTATGTTTTAATATGTAGCAACGTAGGGGCACAACTAGTTTTTTGAAAAAGTCAAGCGTACGATGCATGTAACAGCATGAAAGTAACATGCGACGTGTTCATGGCACGCATGTCAGGAATAGCAACTGGTTACTAATGACTTTCTGAGATTAATTATCTATCCATCATAAATGTTCCGCACATTTGTCGTACATTCTGATCTTCGCAGTCAGAAATATGACGTGTGTTGCAGCAACATGATAGTTTAGGCTTTTATTAGGTGAAATTACTGCATGCATATATAGATTGCTTCAAAAGATGGTTAGGTATTCTCAAGAAAATCATAGAGATGTCTAGCTCTACTAACATGCCGAGTACAAATAAATGATCATCGACACTGTTCGCAAGTTGTTGTTCTCACTGTTTGGAATGAACTGTAAGATGCAGTAACGATTAGAATATAAAGTGAATTGTCTATTTTTTTCATCAACTTAAGCTTTTGAGTTAAATTAATCGGTTCATATAACTCAATATGGTATCAAAGCCAGATATCTCGAGTTCAAATAATCTTGACTAGCATGTAATTAAATAGAAACCGTAGCTCACTTCTATTTCAGGCTTGAGGCTTCCTAAAGTCTCACGTGAGAGAGATATAAAGTGAATTGTCCACCTTTCATCATTAGCTTTAATCTTTTAGCTTGAACTGATTGATGCATACAACTTAACAGTGCCAAGTCGAATATAGGAGTAAATTTTTTTATCTTGAATTCGATAGGTTTAAAACAGACAAGTGTAACCCAGAAACAAACAGACTAGGATAGTGTTTGGTTTGGAAGCAAGATAGATGTGATATGACCATCTATAACTTAGGGATAGGACGATACATTTAGGTATTTAGTAGAATGGATAGAATGATACAATTTTTTGTTTGGTTGGATTAATATAACTTAGATAAAAAGCATAAATTTAGCGGGGTTCGTTTATCGTATATTTTTAACTAAAATATATTCATATGTGATCTTGTTTTGTAGATTAAATTATAATGAATACAACTATATATGTAATCTGATTATAAATTATATAAATGGTTTAGGACAAAAAATCATTTAAATGTTTGTAAACGAAAAATTAAATCAACCTTAACCAATTAGAAGATAACAAATTATTTCATCAAGATTTAAATAAACTCATCTAGCAATTTTTTGAAACTATGCATCATGCATATTGAATGAATATTTCTTTAGATGCGTGTGACAATGGTCAGAAGGTGGAAGGTGGGCGCGCGACATCAGCGGCGGCTAGGAGGTGCTGGTGACGGCAGGGAGGCGGGGGTAACAGCTAGCTAGGCGCGCGGCAGCAGTGGCGTAAGGTTGTGGAGGGCTAGATGAAGGTATATGTAATGATGAAACGGATCGGATGAATAATCATTTTATCTGTTCATCCACAGGTAATTAGGTAAGATTGCCATCGATAAGGCTGATGAGATTGTACGATTAGTTGTTTAAAATTTTTAAAGCACCGTACCAAAGCCCTCTCCAACTCCAATTAATGAATTTACTCTCCTCCATGCATCGATACATGATGCATACCCATATGTTAAAAAGAATTCTCACACACGCGGTTACTAAAAATATATGTTTGTGAAGGAGAGATGTCTGGTCCGCATGGCTGCTCGCTTCTCTTTCACCACCTAAAAAAGTTAGTCACTGCACAATTTGAATTTAATTAATTT
>KE373018.1:223118-237514 GCA_000418225.1 Zizania latifolia | reverse complement strand
AACCCTAAACCCAATACCCTACACCAAAAACCCTATATCCTAAACCCTAGACACTACACCCTAAACCCTAAACCCAATACCCTATACCCTAAACACTATACCCTAAACCGTGAACCCTAAACCTTAAACCCAATAACCTATACCCTAAACCCTAAAACTAAAACATAAACCTTAACCCTAAACCCTTAACCCTAAACCCTAACCCTAAACCCTAAACCCTAAAACCTAAACCCTAAACCCTCAACCCTAAACCCTGAACCCTAAACCCTAAACCCTAAACCCTAAACCCTAAACCCTAAACCCTAAACCCTAACCCTAAACCCTAAACCTTAAACCCAAACACTAAACTCTAAATCCTAAACCCTAAACCCTAAACCCTATACCCTATAACCTAAACCCTAAACCCTAGCCCTAAACACTAAACCCTGAAACCCTAAACCCTGAACCATAAACCGAAAACACAATACCCTAAACCGTAAACCCTAAGCCCCAAACCCAAAACCCAAAACCTAAACTCTAAACCCTAAACAATAAACCGTATACGCTAAACCATAAACACCAACCCTAAACCCTAAACACAATACACTACACCCAAAACACTATACCATGAACCCCATACCTAAACCCTAAACCCTAAACCCTAAATCCTACAACCAAAACCCTATAACCTAAACCCTATACCCTACACCCTACACCCTAAACCCTAAACCCTAAACCCTAAACCCTAAACCCTAAACCCTAAACCCTAAACCCTATACGCTAAACAATAGATCCCATCCCTAAACCCTAACCCAATACCCTACACCCTAAACCCGAGACCCTACACCCAAAGCCATAACCATAAACCCTAAACACAATAGCATATACCCTAAACCCTAAACCCTAAACCCTGAACCCTGAACCCTATACCCTAAACCATAAAATCTAAACCCTAAACCCTAAGCCCTAAACCCTAAACCCAATACCCTATACCCTATGCCCTATACCATAAACCATAAACCTTAAACCCTAAATCTAAACCGAAACCAAAACCCTTAACCCTAAACCCTAAACACTAAACCCTAAACACTAAACCCTAAAACCTCAACCCTAAAACCTCAACCCTAAACACTGAACCCTATACCCTAAACCAAAAACCCTAAACCTAAACCCTAAATCCTATACCCTATAACCTCAACCCTATACCCTATACCCTAATCCCAAAACCCAAAACCCTATACCCTAAACCCAATACCATATACCCTAAACCCTAACCATAAACACTAAACCCCAAATCCTAAATGCTAAACTCTAAACCCCGAACACTAAACTCTGAACCCTAAACCGTAAACCCAATACCCTAAAACATAAACTCAAAGCCCTGAGCCCTAAACCATAAACCCTAAACTTTAAACTCTAAACCCTAAACCCTAAACCCTAAACACCATATGCTAAACCCTAAACCCCAAACCATAAACTCTTGTCCCTATACCCTAAACCCTAAAAACTAAACCCTAAATTCAATACCCTACACCCAAAACCTATACCCTAAACCCTACAACCTACACCCTAAACACTAAACACTAAGCACTAAACACTAAGCACTAAACACTAACCCTAAACCGTATACCCTAAACCCAATAACCTATACCAAAACCCTAAACCCTAAACCTTAAACCGTGAACCCTAAACCTTAAACCCAATACCATATACCCTAAAACCTTAACCCTAACCCTAAACCTTAAACCCTAAACCCTAAACCCTAAACCCTAAACTCTAAACCCTAACCCTAGAACCTAATACCCAATACCCTATACCATAAACCCTAAAACCCAACCCTATACCCTAAACCCTCAACCCTCAACCCAGAACCCTACACCCTAAACCCTAAACCCTAAACACTAAACCTAAACCCTAAACCATAAACTTAAACCCTAAACCCTAAAACCTAAACCCTAAACACTATACCCTATACCCTATACCCTAAACCCTATACTCTAAACACTATACCCTAAACCCTAACCCTAAACATTGAACCATAAACCATAAACCCAATACCCTATACCCTAAACCCTAAACCCTAGCCCTAAACCCTAAACCCCAAACTTTAAACCCAATACCCTAAACCCTAAACCTTATATCGTATACCCTATACCCTATACCTTAAACGCTAAACCCTAAACCTAGAACCCTAAACCCAATACCATATACCATAAACCATAAACCATAAACCCTAAAACCCTAAACCCTATACCGTAAACCCTAAAATATCCTAAAACCAGAGTCCAACTACTCGATAAGGACTCAACCTTCCTTATCGGAGCTGAACCTCTCTTCATGGACCATATGGGATGGCAATGCTAGACCTGGCCTGCTCTTGGTCTGGACTGATAAGCCCAATTGTGGGGTACCTAGGGGTCACATCCCTGATAGCAGCCATCGAGCTCTTCTTAGCTTGATTGGAAAAATCTTTGATAAAACAAGCTAGGTGGAGCTCTTCTTGAAACTCTGATATTTCTGTTGAATTCTGATGGTCTTGAAAAAAGCTTTGATCTCCTCCTTTTGTGTGAGGTGCACCGTGTAGATGCACCCATACGGTGTAGCCCACGAGCCTCGAGTTAAATAGAACATTTAGCTCGAGGGTCAAAAAATAACATGCAAGAGAAACCTTCCGGAACTCCTTGTCTTCTCATGAAACCTTCGAGGAATCTTTTGAACCTTTATTTGATGAACCTGTCTTCTAGCGTCGTTGGTGTTGAGGCCTTATTGAGGAAAGACTATAGCTGAAGTCCTGAGACCATGGTGGTCTTGGGCATGGTTGATCCTGAGTCTTTGAGCATGTCAATCTTCAGTCGCTTGGGTCCTCGAGTGCTCAAATACTTGAGAAGGAAAGGTTCTCAGGTTCAGAAGTCCCCAAGTACACAAGCCTCCCGAGCACGGTGACCCTCAGTCGGTGAGCTCCCAGGCGCGAGGGCCCTCGAGCGCATGAGATCCTAAGCACGAGAGCCCTCGAGCATGCGAGCCCCTAGGCATGGGACCCACTGACGCAGGTGATCCCAAATGTCACAGACTTCGCTTGGTGCACCCAATTTCAATTGCAATTAATGTACAATCATGTGAAACAACTGAAAAGACATCCTGCTGCTGACAAGGCCATGCATGAGCGTAGCCAGCAGGTAGAGAAGCAGAACCGTCAGGCCACCTTAGACATGATAGGCACGATGACCAAGGGGCACCTTAATCGCGATAATCACGCTTTGCTTCAGAGCGACGGTTGCGAGTTTTTTAAACTGATCCTTCCATCACTAGCCACACGCTGCCAGTTTGAATTGCTGCTATCTGCAATCATCTGCCCCTACTCTCTTCTTCTTCTCTGCTCCATCTGTTGGCTCCCCACTGGCCGAATCGTCACTGTGGCTATGTAGTTTTCTACAGAAAAGCTCGTTGCCTTTTTCAATTCAAGCCGATGGCCTCTGTGAGCCCACCGCCATCTCTAGCCTCATCGCCTCCACCGCCAGGGTAGGAGAAGTCTGCGATGTCTCAAGACAAGCTGCGTGACCTGGTGGTGGCCGGATTCCTCCTAGAGTGGGCGGTGTCTAGGTGGCGTGCGACGAAGAGAGAGGAGTTCTCGACGCCCGACACCCATGAGATTGTTTTGTTAAAATCTTTTCTCGAGCACGGGCTTGGCCTGTCGACGCACACATTCCTCTGAGGCCTCCTACATCACTACGATATTGCCCTTGGCCATCTTACCCCAACTCAATCCTCCACATTACCATTTTTGTGCACTTGTGCGAGGCATACCTGGGAGTGGATCTGTATTGGAACCTCTTCCGGTACTTCTATGTTCTCCGCCAGTCATTGGGACCTAAGGCGATCGGTGGAGCCACACTCCATCTTCGCTTCGCCAGGTCCGGTAAGTACTTGAAGATGCCCGTCACCTCTTCAAACAAGGGGTGGAGGGCAAAGTGGTTCTACAGGACGAACCACCCCTCGGCCCTCGGCCCTCGGCCATCGACACAGACATCGATCTGAAGCTAGAGTCCTTGATGAGCTAGGGTGACCAGGCCCTTTCAGCAGACGAGGACCAGGTCCAGGAGCTGGTCGAGGTGGTGAAGGAGTTCTAGGAAAATAGGCTGACCGAGATTGGGGTTACCGCTTGCTTCCTATTGCGGTGGATATTCCAAATGTGGCTCTGGGACAAGGCAACCTATGAGATGATCGGGCCCTTTAACACGAGAGCTTCAGAGCTCAAGTGGATGCCCAGGCTGAGGTCACAAAATACCTTAATTCTTTCACTGGGAAGCCCAATTTCCCGGCTGATCTTGGGTTCACGACGTACTGCGTCTTGAACCCTCGACCCCATGTGAGTTTTTGACCTTCGGTTCTTAGTTTTTGCTGCTCTTTGTTTTGTGCTTGTGCTGATGCTTGACCACCCACACGGTGTGATGTACCCTAGCCAAAGGGTAATGCCATGTACTTTTCGTAGGTGCTGCTCCCCGGGCATCCCCGAGGTGTCGACTAGCCCCGTCGCTTGCCGATCCGAGGGGGTGCCGACCCGTCCCTTTCGCTCCCGAACCAAAAGGGGGACGAACTTGGTAGGACAAGCAAATGCTTGAAACCCACTGAGGTTGGGGTGGACGGGGCCTCGGTAATTGGTAGGCGTTAGTAAATCCTTGATGTAGAGGAATCTGAGGAGGAGGGAGATGCCATGATCTCCGAGGTGGCGTTGGCCTCCCCCTGCCTCATCTCAGCGAAGGCGTCGAAGCGTCCAACCACCAGGACCTTTCATATTGCGTCAAGGTAAGGCTTGTGCCTATGTGTGTATTGTTGCTTCTGCCCTTGAGCTGATCCCCGTATATTGTGATTTGCAGGGTGGCTGGAGTGGATCTTCCACTAGGACCATCAGTGGACCAGCCGCTGCCGACCATGACTGTGGCACCCATGGATGGTGGCATATCTCCCACTAATGTGGGTGTCATGGATTTGAAAGTGGCACCGACCCTGGTCTTGGGTGGTGTGGATGCCTCCATGGCATCGGTGGTGGTGGCAGTCAATCCTTCGGTGGAAGGGTTGGCCGCTGAGGAGGCCGTTGCTCCCCCCGTCGAGGGAGCGGTGGTCGAGAATGGTGTCGCGCAAGTCGTGGCACCTGAAGCAGAGGTTATTGATCTCACGGAGGGAGCTGCTCCGGTCACGCAGTGCCCCGCCCCGATGGCGGTGGATGGTCTCGAGTTAGGGGCTAGATTGGGGACCTCTAGCATAGTGGCCGCAACCCCTAGGCCAATCCAAGGCCTAATGTTAGGAGAGGCCGTAGGCCTTCTATCACGGCTTGCCGAGGTACGTCCTTTCTTCCCTTGGTTGATTTCTTCATAGCCTGTGTGGTTAATTCAATGGTCATTGTGCCCTGCAGTTGCTCCAAGTGCAGCATGTGCCAGATGCGAACCGCGTAGCGGGCCTTGAGGCTGAGGTTGAGTTGCTCCGACATGAGCGCGTTGATCTTCTGGCCCAGAAGGCTGAATTGACCATTGCAATGGAGACTTCGGCAACGGGCATGGCAGTGATGGCTAACAATGCTACCCATATGGCAGAGGAAGTTGAGCGCCAATCGATGGCCTTGAGGGCTGCTGCTGAGGTGGCCACATCCACTATGAAGGTAGCGAAGGAGGCTAAGGGGATTGCTCGGAGGGCCCTCTATACGGCGAAGGTGCCGGCGGATTCGGCGGCCGCCGAATACCAAAGTGAGTCTCTTGTGGGAGATGATTTTCCCGGCCTTGCACCATATGTTTTGAACATAGTCCTTGTCAATCTTTTGGTCGTAGAGAGGCGCGACTAGGATCATGCCTGCATCGGGGAGCTCGAGGGAGAGTTTCTCGAGGCCTGCGCCCAAATTAGGGAACACGAGAGGGAGGCGATCGAGGTCCATGCGGTGGTCGAATGCGTGTACTCTCTCATTATCGAGGATGCCGACGTGGAGTTCTGAGACAAGCTTGAGGGACTCGAGGCCCAGCTCCGCATCCTAGTCAATTTGAGGTGGTAAGAACTGGGGCTGAGCAGGCTTTGGTTTATGTCCAGTCCCACTTCCCGTCGGTGGATCTTTGGTGGCTGGAGAGCGGGATGCCCACCGGGACGACCGATGACCAGGCAACGGTGTTCCTGCAGGAGGTAGAAGGTGTCACTGCCACGATTGCCGACGATCTTCAGTTCCTGCCTCCTCCCAATGACCCAACAGCCATGGTGGCATCCCCTGATGCCTAGGATCCTACAGTGGTGCCCCTCGAGGAGTAGTTGTATTATAATCTGCATCGATTTAAGAATAGTCAGTATAAAACTTGTTTTTAAAGACTTGGTTTCATTTTGTGAAATGGAGGGAAATCTTCCATGACTTGAGGGTTTTTAGTCTTGATGCCGCTTTTATCACGAGGAACTTTAGGTCATATAGTACTCGACGCGAGGCCCTCAGGCCATACATGCCTCAACCGACGCCAGGCCGAACAAGTCCTCGAGGTCCTTGTGGGCTTATGATTTTATCAAGTCCTTCGTGCGTCCGAGGCGAAACCTCAAGTCCCCGGTGTAGCCATATAGTCTCGGGGGCAGGAAACTAATGATGGAATTGTGCTCAAGAGAATTCTAGGGAATCGAAAGTTCTGGCTGAGGGCCGAAAGTTCCAGGTTCTGGAGCATCCGGAAGTTCCTGTTGGACCGAAAGTTCTGGGCCAGCCCCAGTTTTGGTTTTTTGGAGGAGCTAGAAGTTCCGGTTGGACCAGAAGTTCCAGGTCGAAATAAATTCGATACAGAAGGTTATTTTCGGAAGTTCCGGTCAGAACCGAAAGTTCTGGTCCAGACGAATAGATTAGATCTGTTGGGCTTTAATATAGATTAAAGGCCCGTGACAGGACACTATATAAAGAGAGGTGGGGCAAGCACGAAGAGGTTGCTGGTTGTTGTCGCTATTGCTCCTAGTTGAGAGCCCTAGCCGCCACCTCTCTTCTCTCCTCAATTGTAAGTGTTGTGATCGATCTCCCCAGATCTCGCGAGTGGTGCTAGCACACCGGCGTGAGGTGATCCTATCCCCAGACGTGTGGATGCCGTGGAGGCACTACTCCAATAGTGGTGCTTGTTTTCTTCCCGTGGAGTTCGCCGGATTGTAGGATTGCGTCGTCTTTATCGTCGGATCGCTGACGAACGAATGGAGCCATGAGGAGTAGCTCGAGGACGCGCTTCATCGACTCTACTTTCGCTGCCCGAGCACATCTCGAGGCTCAAGGTAAGGATCCATGATCCTATTACATGCATGGTTCCTGGGCTAACGGGGTAAATTTTTGAAATTAAGCGCTAGCGTAGCCTCCCCATAACCCAACAGTGATATCAGAGCCTACGTGCGTAGTGTTTGATCTGGATCGATCACATATGGTGATATGTGATGGAAATAGATTGGATCTATTGTTTTTGTCGTCGGATTTCTGGAAGTTTCGGTTGGACCGGAAGTTTCGGGCCGAAATAATTTTTGATACAGAATGATATTTTCGGAAGTTCCGGGTCTGACTCGGAAGTTCCGGGTCCGGAAGTTCCGGGCATAAATAAATTACGTACAGAAGGTTATTTTCAGAAGTTCCGAGTGTCCGGGCCAAAATAAATTCGAGTCAGAAGGTTGATTTCAGAAGTTTCGACCCTGAGTCAGAAGTTCCGGGCCCTTCACCGAAAGTTTTGGTCCTCTGAGCCAGAAGTTTCGGGCTTGGTTCAGTCACGTCTAGATTCCGCCTAACTCGTTTTTACAGGGAATGTTGTGACTGGTATGGCCTTGCAAAGTATATGATACTCGCTTGTAATAACATGGCATGCGTGTCATGGTTGATTACAGCTCAAGGCTGTTCAAATGTTGTACGTCCTGCGCGTCGACATATGATGCTTCAGCCCATGTAACTAGTATCGTGCTATTAGTTGTAATAGTCTGATACAGGTTTCATGGAGGCCTGAAGCGTGATGACCCAACGGGCAGGAACCATGGAGATGGAGATCACCATGCGTGAGGACCATACTATGTCACAGTTAATATGATTGCATATGATATTTACTTGTGTTCCTGTCATACTATTCTTTTATGTTCTGTGTGCGGTAGGCATCGTTACCATGTTAGAATAGTTTCCCTCAGAAAATTAAGTATTGATGCTCTTTCCAATAGCTGCACCTACTAAGGTTCTCGATCATCGATGGTGGGTCTGCCAAAGCAGGGTGTCGTCTTTTATCTTGACTAGTTAGGGTGGATGTCGGACACTACATGCATAGTATTGGTTTGCTTAACAAAGCTATCAAAACGGTTTTGGGCTTTGGGGCATAAAGTTGGGAGTCGGGCATTGGATGCTACCCCAACGAACAAGAGTCACATAGAGATGTGATTAGCAAAGTATTGCTTACCTATATCACTAATCTTCTAGCAATGATGCCAAAGCTCACTAGGAGTTAGATGAATATAGATATTGTCCCACAATGTGTCGTTAGAGGGAAATCGATCATTTTACATATTGTGGTATATCTTTTATTCGATAGAAGATTAAGATAGCATAGTGTTAAACCTTGCATTGTTGTTGTAGATCATGGCACCTACTGCAAAGAACACTTCTGTTTTTTATCTGTGACCTATCCTTGAAAGGGAGAAATTATCTAGAACAAACTTTATAGACTGGTATAGGAATTTGAGAATTGTTCTCAAACAAGAGAATAAGGATTACATTCTAGAGAAACCTCATCCTGATGAACCAACGGATAGTACACTAATTGCTGAAAGGCAAGCTTATGAGAAGTTTGCCAGTAATTCAATTGATGTTAGCTGTCTTATGCTTGCCTGCATGTCCTCTGAGCTTTAGAAGCAATATGAGGACAGAGATGCCTACGATATGATCGGGGGGCTGAAGGGCATGTTTGAGAACCAAACACGGACTGAGAGGTATAATGTCTCAAAGTCCTTGTTTGCGTGCAGGTTGACGAAAGGCAGTCTAGTGAGTCCTCATGTGATCAAGATGATTGGTTACGTTGAGAACCTGGAGAAGCTTGGCTCTAAACTTGATAAAGATTTGGCCACAGATGTGATTCTTCAGTCGCTCCCTGCGAGCTTTAAGCCGTTTATCATGAATTATCATACGAATGGCATGAAGAAGACCTTGACTGAATTGCATGGGATGCTCAAGACAGCCGAGGAAAACCTTAAGAAAAATCCTAGTCATGTGATGATTGTTCAAAAGGAAAGTAAGAAGAGAAAACGTAAGGGTTTGGTGAGGTAGTCAAAGGGTTTGGCTTCATCAAAAATAAAGAAGAGCCTTATATTTACAAAAAGGCTAGTGGGAGCTCACTTGTGTTTCTGGTCTTATATGTAGATGACATATTGTTGATCGGAAATGATATTCCTATGCTAAATGCTGTCAAGTCTTTGTTGAGAAAAAGTTTCTTAATGAAAGATCTTGGAGAGGTAGCATACATCTTGGGCATAAAGATCTATAGAGATAGATCAAGAAGGTTAATTGGATTAAGCCAAAGTTTGTACATTGACAAGGTATTGAAACGGTTCAATATGCAGAATCCCAAGAAAGGTTTCCTGCCGATGTCACATAGTATTTCTCTCAGCAAGAGCCAGTGTCCTTCGACGCCTGATGAGCTGGAGAAGATGAGTGCGATCCCGTATGCCTCCGTAATCGGATCCATCATGTATGCCATGCTTTGTATGCGTCCAGATGTTTCTTATGCTCTAAATGTTACAAGCAGATATCAGTCAAACCCGGGTGAAAGTCAATAGGTGGTAGTAAAGAGTATCCTTAAATACTTGAGAAGAACTGATGATATATTCCTGGTCTATGGAGGTGAGGAGGAGCTCGTTGTAAATGGTTACACCGACGCTAGCTTCCAAACCGACAAGGACAATTCACGATCGTAGTCTGGATTTGTGTTTAGCCTCAATGGAGGCGCAGTGAGTTGAAAGAGTTCCAAGCAAGAAACGGTTGTAGATTCAATGATAGAAGCCGAGTATATTGCAGCTTCGGAAGCTGCAAAGGAGGCAGTTTGAATCAGAAAGTTTGTTTCTGAGTTGGGTGTTATCCGTAGTGCGTCCAGTCCAGTGGACCTCTATTGTGATAATAGTTGTGCCATTGCGCAAGCCAAGGAGCCTAGGTCACACCAGAAGTCCAAGCACATACTGCGGCGTTATCACCTGATCCATGAGATTATAGATAGAGGTGATGTGAAGATATGCAAGGTGCATACGGATTTGAATATAGCTGATCCGTTGGCGAAGCCTCTATCATAGCCCAGGCATGAGACACACTTGAGCTCTATGGGTATTAGATACTTACGTGAGTGAGTCCAGTATATGTGAGAGAAATTGTCTTGTCTATACTGATGTACATTTGGATAATTTGTTATCTTGTTCCTTGAATAAATGTCTTTTACATTGATCAGCGAGTTGATGACTTGTTTGTGAGACTCTTTGAGTTATGATGTTGTTCTAAACGATCCCTAATCTCATATCATCATGTGAGACAGAGATGATTTATAGATTAGCACATCCGTCTGATTGATGATCATGTTTCACAGATCGTAGACATGGAGATATCAAATCAGTGATGTAAACTCATGTTGGTGAACATGGAATTGGATAGACCCACCTTGAGATACTGCTGGGATTGTTATTTTATAAGTGTTATCAGTTGTCATCTCAAATGGTGTACCTGCAGAATCCTTAGACCTGAGATCATCATTGATTCCAGAATCTATAGTAGCACACTTAGGGGCTTCCAAACGCTATTCCGTAATAGGGTAGTTATAAAAGTTGCTTTCAGGTGTGTCACGAAACATGTCGTGGGATGTGAGCGGTCAAGATGGGATTTACCCCTCCTACATAACGGGAGAGACGTCTCTGGGCCCCTCGAGGTAGTCGGATTGGAAAGTGCATGGCCATGTCACTATGATCAAAGAGTTGATCATGATTAAATCCACTACTTGATCGAGTGAAGTGTCGAGCTATCAACAAGGGTGGCACGAATCTCGCCTTGAGCTTGACTGATGTCGTGTGGTAAAGGGATTGGTGCGTGAGTATACCAAGGTTTAGAAAATATGATTTTGACTTTGTATGCTTTCGAGGGATCAATATGTGCTGCTAGGTACCGCTATTGATCAGCGATTCGGAAAGAGTTTTCGGGTAGCGGCCGTTTGCATATGAACCTATCGGATCGCACGTTTAAGGGGATTGGGTTTTAAAGTTTGAAAGAATTGGCTCTTGTGCAAGTGGGAGATTGATGGGATTGTGCTCAAGAGAATTCTAGGGGAGCCAGAAGTTCTGGCTGAGGGCCGGAAGTTTCGGGTTCTGGAGCATCCGGAAGTTCCGGGCCAGCCCTAGTTTTGGTTTTCTGGAGGAGCCAAAAGTTCCGGTTGGACCGGAAGTTCCGGGCCTGCCTGTACGAACCAGAAGTTCCGGTTGGACCGAAAGTTCTGGGTCGAAATAAATTCGATACAGAAGGTTATTTTCGGAAGTTTCGGTCCAGAAGAACAGATTAGATCTGTTGGGCTTTAATACAGATTAAAGGTCCGTGACAGGGTACTATATAAAGAGAGGTGGGGCAAGCACGAAGAGGTTGCTGGTTGTTGTCGCTATTGCTCTTAGTTGAGAGCCCTAGCCTCCACATCTCTTCTCTTCTCGATTGCAAGTGTTGTGATCGATCTCCCCGGATCTCGCGAGTGGTGCCAGCACGCCGGTGCGAGGTGATCCTGTTCCCAGACGTGTGGATACCGTGGAGGCACTACTCCAATAGTGGTTCTCGTTTTCTTCCGGTGGAGTTCGCCGAATCGTAGGATCGCGTCGTCTTCATTGCCGGATCGCCGACGACCGAACGGAGCCGTGAGGAGTAGCTCAAGGACGCGCTTCATCGACTCTACTTTCGCTGCCCGAGCGTGTCTCGAGGCTCAAGGTAACGATCCATGATCTCATTACACGCATGGTTCCTGGGCTAACGGGATAAATTTTTGAAATTAAGCGCTAGCGTAGCCTCTCCATAACCCAACAACTAATGCCGCTTATGCACTAATCCCAACATCAGGCATCATGAGTTCTCGATGCTACCAAGACTTTTTCGAAGTTGAGGCTTAAGACTCGAGCCCCCGAAGGTCTTGGCTAGTGACCGGACACCGAGAGGGCATAAACGCCAACTCTTTTTCACTCGCACGGTTGCTAACGCCAAACCCAGAGCAAATTCATAGGGGCACAACTGTTTGAGCTAGACGCGTGATGTTTCGCATTGACCTAAAAGGGGTTCGAGCCTAGCGATCATTGTTGAAGAAGGTAAATGATGTAGTTCTGCTTAATGAAAAAGCCTAAACTTTATTTCATATGAGGTGAAGGGTACATAGCTGGATAAAAAAAGGTGTCGGATCGTGATGGTGTCCGTTTTTTTTGGTAAAATTTGAGGCGGCATCGGGCTGAAGTTTTTCCTTTGAAGGTGACTCGGCTTGACGTCGATCCCCACTGGTCCGCCATCTTCTTGATTTTGGCCCGCTACTCTTCATACATCATGACGTCCTCGCTAGTCTTCTTATGCTAGACCCTCCTGTGGGTCTAGCGTCGACGCGGTCGATCCTCAGCACTACCCCTCCAGTCCTCGGAGTCATCGCACCTATCCTTCCTTGAACGATTGAACCGTCGGTCATCCTTTCAAGGTCCTCAATTGTTTTTCCTGGGACCCCTGCACCGTTGTTTTGTCGACTCGGTGCGGTGGGTGGAGTTAGATCCGGGAGCCACGATGAGGTGATGATTAGATATGTGTAAGGGAAGCACAGCGCCTTCGAACCCGATGGTTGACTCTAGAACACAAGAGCCAAGGTTTATACTGGTTCGGATCTCCTAGAGGATAATAACCATATGTCCAGTATTTTAGTGTCTAATATGATGGTGGAACTTACAATACGACACAATCAAGCTATAGAGGCTTGAGGCGTCAAAAGCAAGAAAATTATGCTAGAAAACATAGATTGAATTGTCTCTGGGGGTGCCTCGCCTCCTTTATATACTTAGGAGATAAGTCCAATCAACCTAGGACTCTATCCCGAGTCGATCTAGGATTTTCTATCAAACTCGGGTACTAAATCCATAATTACATGGATTCTGATATAAATAAATCTCTTCATGCTAAATTCGGAGTCCAACTACCCAATAAGGACTCAACCTTCCTTATCAGAGTTGAACCCCTCTTCATGGGCTATACCGAACAAAAATGCTGGACTTAGTCTACTGTCGATCCATACTAATAAGCCTAATTATGGGGTATCTAGGGGTCACATCCCTGACAGGTTTGTTCCTCATTTGCTATCTGTAAGCACATTGAGGAGCATAAATTGCTACTCGATAGGTATACAAACATGGATATATGTAAGGTTTACCTATAACCACGGTACCCTTTTTAATTTTTTACTGATGTTTCCCACTGAATTAATAATCATGCCCCTTCTAATCAGTGCGAAATTTTGGTAGCTATTCGGAAGAGACGAGAAAGGATAGAATTGTGTTTTTAGGTGAGAAAAATTATTTAAAAGAATTAAAATAGGTGAAATAACAAATGATTAAAATTATTAAAGTTTTAGATGATATTTAATCAAGACTAAAGTTTTAGATTATAAATAATCAAAGCCACTCATACACGAATCAAATTTTCCTTTCTCGGTAAGAAAACCAATTCCTTTCTGAAAGATCAGAATCGCTTGACGCCACCTCTCGGGCAAAAAAGGCTAACGTCCTTAATGAGCTAATAAGGCTTCTTTATTGCCTAGTGTCAACATCACGATGGCACGTGATCTCTCAAGTTTAAAACACTTTCCCACCATATCTAATAGTAGATGAGTGCAATTTACACGTCGCATGGTTTTGTCAAACCAAAATTCCGTAAAATTCTCTTACTAATAAAGAGATTCTCTTTTATAATATACATAGTTAAGTGGTATTTGCTTTTTTTATATTCTTGACATATAGCAACTAAATCTAAATATAATTACTCTCCATCCTAAAGTATAACATATTTTAGAGTTTACAATTTATCATAAATATAACAAGCTATACTTGTAAAATATTATTTTACCTATAAAATATTGCTCCGTCTAATTACTTTTGAATCCCCGATCATCCACTCTATAAAAATATTATCTTTTTATATATCTCATATCTAAACCTGAATTTTTCTATTTTTTTATAGAAGTACATGACAAATATAAAAAAATAAATACCACTAAAATATGTCTCACGTGTCGTTGAGCAAATCTCCTTGCGAAATTCTGACCGTTCTCTATCGATGGAGACCATTGTTGTACGCTAGAGGCGGTGGCTTTCGCGTGGACCTGTCGCCGGACTCGCCTCCTGCTCCGTTCGCACCGCCTCCGTCCCCGCCCCGCCTC
>KE373018.1:163161-183439 GCA_000418225.1 Zizania latifolia | reverse complement strand
TTTATAATTTAATAGTGAATTAACCATGATCTAATGGCCTTGTGCACGCAATCATCTCGTGCGTTTAACAGTACAAGCCCCGTTAAAACAGAGTCAGAGACGCTGCGCGAGCAGCCGTGTAGAACAGTTCAGCATCATGGTCCTTATGGAAAAAAAAATACTCGTCTCGTTTTCCCGACGAATTCCAAAGTCAAACCTTTTTACGTTAGGACACACCTCTAATGGTCAGCATTTTCCTTAGTTTGCAAAGACCAACAACCACGGGGAATCAGACTTTTGGTCAATTTTTTGTTCCTGAAGAAAATATGTATGGTCAATATTGGAGAACATAATGGCAGAGAAGGATTAATTAGATAAAGCTTCAAACTTTTCACAAGAGAAGTTAACTGAACTGAATTCTGATACGAATATAATGCCACAAATCACTGATGCGCATTCCCAAATAAAAATGAATGAATTCAATCACAGGAAAATGGCAAATTCATGTCCATATCATGAAACCATGACAATTAATACAACCTTATTGGGTTCTTCCTCCCAAGGAGTCAAACAAAAGAATGATGCTGGTACTCATCAACAGATAGATGCAGCCTGGAGGAGTTGCCTCAAATCTGTGCATCTCTCATACGTACCCTATCTTGCTCCAACTGATCAAGAAATAAACCTGTCAGCTGAAACTGCTAATATAATCTCCTATACACCACTGCACGTAGCTATCCATACAGTTTAGCTCGCCTCTCTTGTAGGTTGTAGCTGCTAGCTTTGCTTGCTTAGTATCTAGCAGCAGTGCGTGGGAGAGTTGGGCCCTGACTGCTTGACGTCGCCGAGCATGTCGACCACCATGCCGATCCCTCCCTCCAGCCAGCTGCCGTCCCGCTTCAACGTCCTCGCCGACGCGGCGAGGAAGCTGAAGATCTGCATCAAGAACACTAGCAGCACCACCGTCCTCGCCGCCGTCACCGTCGCCGTAGCTGCTGCTGCCATTGCTAGCTTCTGTCTCTGCTATCTGTGCAGACAGGAAACAGACCTACTGATCTCAGGAGAAGAAGAGATCAGAGATTGATCTTGGTTGAGTTGGATTCGATCAGACGTTCGTTGTTCAGATGCTGATGAGCTTTTGGTTGCATTGCATGCTCATTTATGGGACATATATATATTTAGGCGAATGCGATGGTCGGGTTAGGTGTGAAGTGTCGCACATTCTTTCGTACGTGTTGGTCGTGTAGAACGAATTGAACCAGTCGTCGTTGTTCCCGAGTCGTACGACATGTTCCAAATATTTGACCACCTGACGGCTAAAATATTAATTAGCTAGCCTTTGCCAACCATGCAGTTTTTATTTTTTTTGGCCAAACCATGTACAGCAGCAGGTCATGTGACTTTTGATATGAATACATGTCAGCTCTAATAATAATAATAATATATTCTATAACCCATGCCATATATTCACGGGTTATTTTAAATAAAATTCTTAGATTTTAAAAGTGCCTATTTAAAGCACATAAATTAGACTGTTGATTATGCATAAATATAGTAGGATATACAATATAACAACTTATCTGATCAACAGTCAGATTTTGCCCTAAAGTACAGTAGGATATACAATATAATAAGTATTTCTCTTATAGTGCGTGATATATAAATATATATATATATTCATTCATGGGTAAAAAAACAATTACTCCATCTTTCTCAAAAATAAAAGATGCTTGAGGAAAGGCAATATTATAACTTTTTATTGATAATTGAATTAAAAATATATAAGTTTAATGTTATATATGTTATATAGTTAGATTAACTATATTTAAAAGTATTTCGTATGATGCTAACTACTAACTACTAAGCGTTGATGATATATAATAAATAAAATTAATGTTCAAAGTTTTTCAAAGCAAGTGAGAGAGTCGCTGTAATGTATTAATAAGAAGCAGAATCACAATGCCATTACAAATTTAGCAGAAGATAACAAAAATGAAAAGGAAATGGACCCAAATTAGGTCATGATGAGAGGAACAGAAATAATCTGAATTGTTATAATCTCAAACTGAAACAAACGGACCCCTAGTCTACCGATCATATTCTAATGCTTCATACGCAACAAACTTAAGTTTGGACCAACATGATCTAAGCTAGCTAGAAACAGCTCCTATACAACTATATATGTACGTAGTGTATATATACACACACACATATATATATACACACACACATATATATATATACACACACACACACACACACACATATATATATATATAAAGAACTATGTATTGACTGGGTATTTGCAGAGAAGGCTTCCGTATATGGCCCTGACATATACGTAAATGTATTGACTTTAAGATGGTAATGACATAAATTGAATTAAATTAATTATCAAAAACTATATTGTAGAGTGAGATTATGATACCTCGTATGCAAGAAATTAAACATAACGTTGGACCAATCAGGAGCTAGCTAATTAAGCCAGGAACTGCTCCTGTGTATAACTATACATTGACTGGGTATTAGCAGAGAAGCTAGGTTTCCGTATACGTACGGCCTTGACATGGACAGACAGGAGTACAGGACTAGACAGCAACCAGCAGCAGATCGATGCAGCTTTCTTGCTACCTTCCTTTCATGACCGGGACCAAAATCAGTCGAATCCATCGAATTTCACGGCCGCGTTGAACGCATTTTTTGAATCCTCTCGTTGAAATCGACAGAGTAATATTCATTTTCTTTTGTTTGACCATGCACGAAACAAAACTAATTAAGCGGCGACCACCCACAATATAATTCAAAAGGGCATGCATCTCCATCATGAGTTCAGTAATACTAGTTGAACAAGAACGAACGCACGGTTGAAGATTTATGTTTTGTTTGGTATAACTGTAAATAAAAAATTTAGCTAATCAAAATTAGCTTAAAAAAATTTGGACATAGAGTTGTGTGCAGATTAATGGTATTCAGCTCAGTCATATGATTTTTATTTTAGACTAAAAATAAAAAAATAAACTATTTTATTTTATCATACAAAATATAGATATAGTATGAATCTTAAAACTGAAAATTAACTAAACACATACCCTTATAGTATATGGCTGGTCGACGGCAAAAAGTTCATCCATCGTGGGAGACAAAAACGCACAGTCCAGTACGTGGAGGAGACCAATAAGGGACTCGTTCATTCCTAACATTTTAAATATCAGTCAAATGGTGATAAAAATCTAAAAAAATTAATAACATATATCATTATATTGATAAAATAGTTATTTATAATGTTATAAAATTCCAATTCTAAGCTCAAATATAGGCTAAGAAACAAAAGTAATAAAAATCAATTATTGATACTACGAGCACTATTCATAATTTATTATTTTTTGCATCAGTTGGTACCGATTGAATTTAAACTTACATATTTGTGAAGTAATGTATCGTATAACAACCTATATAATAAAAATGTTAAGAATTTTTTATGTGCATTAAATAAATCACATGTAAAGTATGAGAGAACACATCACATGAGGTGTGAAATAACTTTGGCATATTCAGAGAGATTGAACGAGTCCTGCACGAATTGAGAATTCTCCGTTGTTGTTTGCGCTTGAGTTTGAACTTTGAAGCCGTGTGCATGCAACCACATACCGATCAGAAACTAGGCCTAATTGCGTTATTAATATATGTACTACTAGTATGCATGCCAAGAATTGAACGAACGACACATTCAAGAAGCTAGAATTCAAAGTTCAAACCATGCAGGCAGCTCGCAGCTCGCAGCTAGCTTCATGGACAGTGCACACACACCGACCGACCAACCCTAGCTCGCTCTATATAAACGAGCTCGCCATGGCAGCAGGTTCTCTCCAAGCTCCACAGCTCGAAGCAACCTCAGCTCGATCTAGCTTTGCTCTCTCTCACATTGTAAGTAGACAGTAATAAATTCTAGAGCAAATTAAGTTTGGAGACAATGGCGGCGGCGGCGGCGGCGGTGAAGGTGGCTTTGCTGCTGCTGTTCTTGGTGCAGATCATGAACGTCCTCGGCGGCGCCGCGGCGGCGAGGCCGCTGCAGCTGGCCGGAGATGGTGGCGGATGGACGGAGAGCGCGATCGGGATGGTGACGGAGATGCTCCGCGGCGGGAGATCGCAGCCCAACCCCGGCACGCAGTGCTGCTAGATCAAGATGGAGCAGATCGATCGAGAGACTCATCTCAACTTCTGACGAACTGTTCCTGCTGCCAGTTGATTGGTTCAGTTTAATGCATCCTTGAACCATTGGAGAAGCAGTGACTCGCCAATAACCGGAGCTTAATTCTGTTCCTCGATTGATTAGGTCATCTTGTATTTTAGCAAGATGCGTACATATCTTTTTTACAACTTTTAGGAAGATATGTACAAAAATTCATTTGTTTCTTGGACATTTTTATGGCACAACTCTTATCTCCTAGGAGATAAGAATCATAATAAATTGGAATAATCATTTAATTTTTAGAAATAGAAATTAAATAATATATTAACCAGCTATTTTAGGTTACATGTTTCACACAATTTTCCTTTTTTCTGATCGATATCTTTCTTTAAATCTTGCTACCAAATTGTTAAACAAAGAAATTTATTAATGTACATTAATAATTGACTTTTAAAAAATAAATATAATAGTTATAACACATTCTTTAATTATGAACATTCCATTCCACACTTATTTATTAGTCTATATATATGTTTTCATTTTTTTCCTAGAGCACATCAAGTCTAGCTGGACTAAAATTAATTAATTATATTAATGACAAAAAATTAACCACCACTATGATTATTTGATTGTTATACATAATTCCTATACAACTTTATATGCAGTATTATACCCGACGACTAAATTCAGAATAATTAAATACTACATTTCCTATCGTCAATGCTTTTACAGTTCGTTTCTATAATATGCCAGATCAACTTAGCTCATTAAGACTATCAAGCAAGCCTGCCTTGGTTGCACGATGGGAAAGCATGACAAAGTGTGTGTGTGTATTCATAGGTACATAAAAAATAATTAGTCCATCTATATCAAAATAAAATACAAGATGCTATAAGAAAGTCATTATTGTAACTTTTTAGCTGATAATCAAGTTAAAAATATATAAGTTTAATGCTACTAGTTGAGGTCCGTGCGTTGCAACGGAAAAAAAATTTACAACATCAAAAGAACACCGTGCCACCACTTGTCAATGACAATGAGAGCTCACGTGTTAATGAGAAGGATTGGCTAGCTACTTTAAAATTAGTATAGAGTAGTTAGATTAATATTTAAAAATACTTTCATATTATCTTAGCTATTAATTAAGTTGTTGATGATATATAGTAAATAAAAATAATGTTTAAAGTTTAATGTTAAATACGGTATGAAAAATTGTAAAGTCATATTTTAGAACTTAGCTGTTTTAATGCTGAATCGGGCCGTCAGATGGGGATTATGTGGGAAAATGGTAAAACGGGTGAATGTAAAAAATATGTATTAACAACACGTCACCCAACAAATCATGTTGAAAGTTTGATTCTTAATTCGAGTAAATATTTCAACGTACGGAAGCTGTCAAATTCCAACTGGAAATGTATTCAATCCAAGCTAAGTACGTACTACGTTGAGTTGTCATTCGAATTTGAATATTGAAACTTTTACAAGATGTTGGTAAATTCGCCTATAATTATATTTTGTCCTCAAGTTGATTGTTCAAGGCCCCAGTGATGCGTTGAATTGAATTCGGTTTTCCATTTGAATGGTTCGAGTTAAGCCCCAGTAAAACTTCTCTCCTGTAAAACGTGTTCTTGCAGGTGTTAGGTCATACAGTTGATTACGTGTCATATTTTACCTGGTTCATTAGTTGACCAGACTTAACACCAAATTAATTAGTTACCAAATTCTTTAAGATTGGCTGCACTTTAGTCTACACAAGGGGTTTAATCTGAGCGGACGAATTTTCAGTCGATCTGCAATACGCTATTTTTCTGCTTAACAAGTAATCCCTCCGTTATATATTATTAGTCATTTGATTTTTTATAAGTCAATTTTTTAATTTTAATTAATTTTATAGAAAAAATATAGCAACAACTATAATATCGAATTATTTTTATTAAATCAACCATAGAATATGTATTAATAGTGCATTTATTGGATATATATTATAAATATTAATTAATAATTTTTTCTGTAAATTTAATCAAAGCTAAAGAATTTTGATTTAAAAAAATCAAACAACTTCAAATATGAAATAGAGGGAGCACATATTTTCTTGCTAGGGCAATCAGCTGCTGCTGTTTTGATGGTTCTCTCAGGTGATGGTAGCTACTTGTTCATGGAAATGGAGGTACCTTTTGTCAATGGTGTTGAATTTATGGGAAATTTTACGGTCTTGAGGAGGTATCATAATTTTTAGTATTAATTTTAATACCTGTTAATATCTTAAGTATTAGATATTAAGTACTAAGAGGTACTAACATTAACACTAAAATTGTGGTACCTTCTCAGAAACTGTAAAATCACTCTTGATTTATAGATGTTGGTTATACTGATTTCTTGTGCACTTGACTTATATTTCTTGTTGAACAAATATTCACATTCTTTGGTTTGACCCGAATTAAATGTAGCTAGCTAACTAGTCGCAGTAGAATTCAAAAGCATGCAAGTTTGTTTATATTTCGTCAAACGAGCAAGTTCTGTGACCCTTCCTACATATACCTACGCAGAGATGATCATTCTGAGTTTCAGAGACCAAAATCTAACGTGCAGGAATTAAGCAGGTTGACCTTACCGCGGTAACCAGTCGAACCGGGCGGATAGGTTTCGGTAAACCGGTGTATAGTTTGATTTAAAATTGAAATTTTAATTTTAAAATTTATGAAAATTTCGAAAAAAAATCCTACGGATACTAGGTGATTTTTGGTGATTTTTTTAAAATCAAATTTGGAATAGTTTGAAGCACAGCAAGATTGGTCAAAAGAACAAAAATTAGGTTCGTCCAATAGCTTGCCATTGTTAGTGTTGCAGTGTTTTAAGTAACAACAATGATTTCCGGGTGGTATATTAATCCACGTAAACAGTTATAGGGGTGATTATATCTTTTCAATACATCATGAGCCATGGACCACTACTAAACAAATGGGTCTATGATCCTAGATGGACCTATCGGGCATCAGCTCAAGTCTAGTGTCACTCTATATTGTTTGTTGATCATCGCCACTTACCGTGTCTATCTTGAACCAAGTTCATATGCTCCACTATCATCTTTCAATAGGATCCGCTAAGCTAATGGGTTTTATTAGGCTTTGTTGGCTTTTATCACATGTTAGTAGGTTTCGCTAGGCTTCAATTCGCTATCTGTCAGTGGGATTCATCAGGCTTCGAGAGCTAAAAGGATCGGTAACCTACCTCCAACGGTTAGTTGTTTGGGTTTTTATTTTTATTTTACAAAAATAGCATTACTAAATTTTTGATGTTGTACCATTTAATTCATACAAAACAAATGTCATGCCAGCTTTTTATTGTTTTATCATAAATTTTCTTTACATTCCTATATTTATCTAGAATTTTTCTAGAGCTTTTTAATTTTTTATGAATGTTTCTACATATTCTATGAATTTTCTATTTATTCTACATTTTTTAAAAACACCGATCAGTTCTAGCTGACGAGTAATGATGACCTGTGTCGGTAACTAGTGGTTATTGCTCAGTTACCAAGCGGTAACCGAGCCAAACAGCTCAGTAATCGATCAGTTCATTCGCACGAAAATTTTCGAATTGAAAATTTTGAATTTGAATTTTATCCGGTTTCTCACTATTACCACCCGTCCAGTTATACCCGGTTACTGTTCAAACCATGGTGTAAGACACACAAATCTTGCTCAAAGAAATTTATAGATGTCAGAACGTACGAACTTGAAAAGTGCAGGATGAATAATTCGTTATCAGACTTGAACCATGCCCAATAGAATATGAATTAATAAGGCATTCAAGGTAATGGCAAAAGAGTCTGAAACGTTGCAACTGCAGTGTGCATAAAAACGAGCTCACCTGTGCAAAGCTTCAGTCAAAATTAGCTAGCGGATCAAGCAGGCCAAGAAAAACAACCAATCTTCAAAAAAAAAAAAAATCTGTCTAGCACACACAACTAGATAGAATCTGTGTGCAAATCTGCATCTCTACAGTTCATCATCCCAATCCTGAAATTTACTTCGTTTGAGATCGATCGAGATGTAACTATGATCCTGTCCTGTCATCTGATTCTACAGTTCATTCATTTTTCTGGAGTATAAATTATTGCTGGTCATCTGGACAATGCAACTGCGTGCGCTTGCACGTTTTCAGAGTGATATATCATTGGGCATTACTTCCTCCAAAAGCTGATACTTTGCAGGCAGCAGTTTTTTATGTTCACAAAATTTCGCCTTCTTTGAGAAGAGAGACACCAGCAGCGCTGCAGTTGAAGCTTCAAGTGAGAAGTTCTTCTCATCAAGTTTGGAGAGATAGATTCTGGCACTGACTATGTCCCCTTTCTTCAATAACATTCTGATGATAAGATTTAGAACACAAGAGGTGGGTGTACAATCATTATGATTTATGTGGTATGTATGAATGGAAGGAACCAACCTGTTGGCTGAGATAGAAGCAAACAGATCTTTAGCTTCCTTGTCATCTCCACCTTGGACATTGCAATTAATCATAACATTGAAAGTTGTAATCATAACATTGGACATCGCTTCATCAGTACAGTTATTTCTAAAAAGTCCACCAAGAACTATATTGTGCGTAGCAAACTGGCAATGCTCACTGGGATTCTGTTTTCAATCATTTCGCAATACTGCTTCTTTGCCTCAGCAAGTCAGCAGTTCTCCCAGCCTGGACCCTGGAATAACCCATCCAATCTGATGTTATATGAACAAATCATTGTGGGCTTAACTCCCTTACTGAGCATTTCTCTGAAAAGTGTCAACCCATCGTCAATCCTTCCATTTCTCCAGCATCCATTGACAAGTGTGCCACAGGCAACAACACTCTCAATTGGCCTTGATGTTGCCAACTAGGTAATATCCATCCATTAGAGAATTAAACATGATAGCATCAGCAGGGGCAAAGCCCCATTGATGAGTGTGGGTGCAAATGCACCCTCTAAAAAAAAATAGCTATTGCCCCTATATTTTGACCATACGTTAACCTCTCTCCGTCCAATATAGTGCACCCCTCACAGCTTAACCAGTAGCTTAGTTAAAGAAGTCTACCCATATTAGCACAATTTCATACTCCTTTCTGTTTTGCTCTAGCTTCAGCACTGAGCATCAGGACTCTGACCAGTATGTACAATCAAGTCAAATATACCATGTGCTTCCATCATCCTTCCTTCTGTGCATAGGTTATTCATTACTGAACCAAAAACACAATGTCAGGACAAATACCTTTATTCAACATTTTAGATTCCTCAGCCTTTACAAAATCACCAAGAGGGCAAAGGCACTGGTAAACAACATTGCTAGGTCGTATTCCCAGATCAGTCATCTCATTGAATTTCTCGACAGCATCATCGAACCTATCCATCCTGCACAGTGCAGATATTACAACCAAATAGGTGGACAAATCAGGGGCCACTCCTTGCTGATGCATTTCTTTAAAGATAAGCATAGCCTCATCAAACATTCCACATTTAGCATATGCATCAATAAGTATGGTGAAAACTCGTTGATTAGGTGAAATGCCATCCCCTACCATCAAATTAAATAGATTGTTCATGTCAACGAGACAACCTTCTCTGCTGTACCCATTAAGCAGAATAGAGTAAAAGATCAGACAAGGTTTTCGGCCCTTCGAAATCATGGAATCAAAATTTTCTCTTGCATATTTTTTCCTTCCATACTTGCAGAGGGAGACCATGAACGATCTGCAAGCAATGACATCTGGTTGAAGACCCAGATTCGACATTTCTTTGAACATTCTAACTCTGTCCTTCCACTTCCCCAGATCGGAATATCCATGGATCGAGTGTTATATGTGAAGTTATCAAGTGGCGCTGAAATTGACCCGTCCTAGTAGTGGGGGCTGCATGCGCAGGTACCACCCCTGCTGCTGGTGCCATGCTCGACGAGGGTTGCGGGGTTGCTGCTCGGACGACAGATGCTCGCTGTTGTTGTGGTTTGGCATCTAATCTTGATGATTCCTTCAGCTGGGCACGCAACTCATAAGCATGGGCATAACCTCAGTAGGAGTCTCTCCTGCTGGTTATCCTAAAAACACTCAAAAGCACGGGCAAGGCTCATGACTATTTCTAATGAAACAGGTGTCTGAAGTTCGACATCAATCTGTATTGTGCCCTACAATCCCTGCGTGAAAAGTTCAATCTACTAGACCTCAGTAAGTTTACCTGCATGGCTGAGGAGTGCAAGAAAACGCTCTTGGTAGTCGGCGATAGATCCAGTCCTGCAGAGTGCTGCCAATTCACTGAGCTTATTATGTCGGAGCGGAGGTCCGAAGCGTAATTCCACCATCTCGGCAAAACGCCTCCAAGGGGGAGTGCCATACTCGCGTTCAACACAAGTGTACCATTGCTGTGCTGGCCACATAAGATGGAACGTTGCGAGCAAAACCTTTTCTTCTTCAAGAGTGCGCTAGCCACGAAAAAATTGCTCGCAGCGACTGAACCATGTGAGGGGATCTTTCTTCCCATCGTAGGTCGGAAAATCCCACTTGTGATAGCGGTACTCGGCCATGATCTTGTGAATTGTCGCGAAAGGAGTAGGGACGCCCGAGGATCCCCTTGCCGTCATCTCCATTGTGAGCCGAGACCCTCTCTGCCTCCGGTCGGTCCATATTGATCTATTGAACTTGATGTTTTTGATCCATCTCTAAAATCTTTGCTTCAAGAAAATCTAGCTTCTCGAGTTTCTGCATAATGGTGGCCAACTGTGCAGCGAGCCCATCTCCGTTGCCGTTGGTTAACATGTCCACAGGCGCAGGAGGATGCTCTGATACCAAGTTAACATGGTTTGGATCTATGACGGGATAAACACCGCCGAGAGGATAGCCAGACGACAATGACTGCTAGGGATGAGAGGTAGATTTAGGTTGAGGAGAGAACATTGGGATGAGAGATTATACTAATTCTTTCTTTATTGATTAATTAATTGTTGCTCAATACTACCCTATTTATAGAGCCTACAAGACTATCTCTTTAATTAATTCTAATCTAATCTACTATTTTAAAGAAATAACTAACCTAATCCTAACTGCTACAGTACCGTAGGTACTGTTCACGCTACAGTCCCGCTCGGTACTATTCACGTGGTTGGGTCTAGGCTGACAGCCCTGTCCCACAGCCCATGTGTCATGGGTTGGCCCCATGACAGGATAAACACCGTCGAGAGGTTAGCTAGGCGGTGGTGGCTGCTAGAGATGAGAGGTAGACTTAAGTTAGAGAGAAGAACATTGAGACGAGAGATTAAACTTTTTCTTTCTTTATTGATTCCTTGATGAATACAACCCTATTTATAGAGCCTACAACTAATTTAATCTGTTATTTTAAGGAAACAACTAACTGAATTCATTATGACTCTAGGACTCTATCTATTAACCTGCTAGGACTCTTAATTATAGACCTAGACTCTTATTAACTGCTGGACTCTAATCTGCCATAGACTCAAATCTGCCGTGCTGCTATAGTATCTGCGAGTATTGTTCATGTGGTTGGGCCTGGGCCTAGCAGCCTTGGCCCCTAGCCCGTGACACTACATCTCTTCTTTTGAGCAGCTCATCCTCGAGCTACAAGACGACCTTAAACCTAACTCGACACCTAAAACAAATAAGACTCAAACTTTTTACATCTCGGCTTGCTATAATATTTGAAAAGAAAAGACACCACATTTTGAAACTTGCAGGTCTAGGTGGTCCCCATCCTAATGCTCTCGTAGAAAGAAAAAGAATGAGTCTTAGCCAAAACAAAAACCATATGCGAGGTGGAGACTCGCCTGCAGATGGTCTTGGTCGGCTTAGATCCATCCTTTGCATCGCCGTAGAGGCCGTTGTAGATGTTGGATAGGAACGAAAACTCTCTCTTCTTGGAAAGCTATCACGCCAGTGCCGCTTGGAGCCGACACGTCGCTTGGATCGCAAGGAAGATGGGCGACGATGTGGCATAACGGACACCAATGGAGGCGACCGGTGTGCTATTGTAGCGACCAACGTTATCGTCACTATGTCCATCGTTGCATGTTCAAAATGTCTGTCCTCCACCTCTTGCTTTATATGCCACTCTGCCTCTTTCACCGCATGCTCCTCCTTATCGTCATCCCGTGTAGTGTTGTGGAGGTCACCGGCGAGCAGAGGGGTTAGCAATAGTCGGGGCTGCATCCCGGTATTGTCAAAGGCGACGATCTCGCCCGAGCCATGTGCTAGGTGGTTGAGGGCGTTGTTGTAGGCGTCTTGTCGTAGAATGATCTTGTCAAGTTTCTGCAATATAAGTGCCAACTGAGCAGCGATCCAATCTAGGTTGTCGTTGGTCAACATGTCCACAGACGCAGGAGATTGCTCTGATACCAAGTTGTTATGGGTTGGCTCTATGACGGGGTAAACACTGCTAAGAGGATAGCTAGACGGTGGCGGCTGCTAGGAATAAGAGGTAAACTTAGGTTGGGAAGAAGAACATCGAGATGGAAGATTAGACTTCTTCTTTCTTTATTGATTCCTTGATGAATACAACCATATTAATAGAGCCTACAGCTAATCTAATCTACTATTTTAAAAAAAATAACTAACCGAATCTATTACAACTTTAGGACTCTATCCATTAATCTATTAGAACTCTCAATTACAGATCTAAACTCTTATTAACTGCTGGACTCTAATCTACCCTAGACTTGAATCTGCCACACTGCTACAGTACCCACTGGTACTGTTCGCATGGCTAGGCCTGGCCTAGCAGCCCTGGCCTCCAGCCCATGACACCATAACAGCACCATTATCAACCATCTGTCTGCAGTCAGTGTGGCCTCTGCCTTGTCCATATATAAGTGGCACTCCCTCTAAAAGACAAACCAATGTTTAATATCTGAAATTGATCATATGTTTAGAAGTGTAACTGTAGCCCAGAAATCATTTCATATAAAATTTGAAAGCATTTCACAGTCTTAGTTCACATTTCTACCTAGCTACCTTTCCCATCAGAAATCATCTTGTTCAGAAATGAAACAGTTTGTTATGCACTTCTTGAGCTAGCTTTCTTCATTCTACAAAAAATATAAAATAAATAAACAAAATAGCACCAAAGTAGTTGAAGCTTCAAGACTGAGGTTAATCTCATAGGTTTTTTACTAACAACTTCCAGACTTGGCAACCTCACCTATCTTTAGTAACATTCTGATCATTAGCTGTGGCTTACTCCCTAAAAAACTGATACTTTACAGGGAGCAACTTCATGTGTCCCTGATATTTCCCTTTCTTTGAAAAGAGAGATAACATCAAGGAAGCCGTTGAAGCTTCAAACGACATATCCTTCTCGTCAATTTTAGACATATAAATTCCGGCCTTTGCTATCTCACCTTTCTCGAGTAATATTCTGATGATCATATTTAACAAACGGGAGTTGGGAGCACAACCACTCCTTTCCATTGATGAAAACAAATTGTCAGCCTCGTCAAATGACTCTTCTTTTAAAAGATTTGACATCATCACGCTGTAGGTATATATATTAGGCACCAACCCATAAGTGGAGATAGCAGCAAATAATTCCTTAGCTTCTTCTCTTCTGCCAACTTTGAACATTGCACTAATGACAACAGTGAAAATATGAATATTAAACTTTATATTCCTTGCAAACAATTTATCCAACAGCATGATTGCCTCATCGGTGCAATTATTTTTACAGAGTCCACCAACAACAATAGCATATGTCTGATTGCTCACTGTCATTCCGCAATCAATCATCTCATGGAACATTTTCTTTGCAGTATTTGTCCTCCCAGCCTGAAATAACCCGTGGATTATTGTGTTATATGCAACAGATGTAAGTCCGACTCCCTTATGGAACATATCTCTGAATAGAGTCAACGCATCATCGATACTTCCATTTTTACAATAGCCATTAACAAGTGTGTTATATGTACGACAGTTAGGTTCAACACCAACAGATGTCATAACATCAAGTATTCGAAATGCTTCCTTCATATTGCCGACTAAGCAATATCCATCAATCAATGAATTAAATGTAATAACATCAGGTCTCTGACCCGTACGTATAATCATGTCCACAATACCTTTCCCTTCCGCTACCCTTCCGTCCTTGCATAAGTTGTTTATTATCGAACTGAAGAACTTGATGCAAGGAGGAGGAATACCCTTGTTCATCATTTCAGAGATCAATTCATTGGCTTTCACCAAATCACCATGAATACACCGACATCAACCATATGGTTGAATTTCTCCAAGGCATCACCCAACCTACCCATTCTGCAATATGCGGATATCAAAGTTGAATACGTGAATACATCAGGATTCACCCCTTTCTTCCGCATGCCTTCAAATATCAGAATAGCCTTATCCATCTTTCCATGTCTAGCAAATGCATTAAGAAGTATGTTGAAAACACGCTGGTTAGGGGCAACACCATTACTTACCATCAAATTAAAGATATTACCCACATCAGCAAAGCAGCCCTGAGTAGCATATCCATGAAGCAGAACAGCGTAGGAGGTAAGATTAGGTTTCGGGCCCTTCAGAACCATTGAATCAAAAATACCTCTTGCTTCTTTGATTCTGCCTCGCTTGCAGAGAGCATGCATGAACGAGCTGCAAGAAACATCACATGGTGTGAGACCACAATTTGACATATCCTTGAACATTCTAACTGACTCCTTCCACATTCCCAAAGTGGAATATCCATTGATCAAGCTGCTGTATGTGTTATTATTAGGTTGAATACCAGCATCAAGCATCTGTTGTAGAACCTTCTCAGCCTTGTCCATTGCCTTTGACTTGCACAGCCCATCGATGGTTGAGCTATAAGTGACCACATTAGGTGAAATGCCTTGTTTTTCCATCTCGCGGAATAAGTCGTAAGCTTTGTCCATTGCCTTTGACTTGCACAGCCCATCGATGGTTAAGCTATAAGTGACCACATCAGGAGAAATGCCTTGTTTTTCCATCTCGCGGAATAAGTCGTAAGCTTTGTCCATTGCCTTTGACTTGCACAGCCCATTGATGGTTGAGTTATAAGTGACCACATCAGGTGAAATGCCTTGTTTTTCCATCTCGCGGAATAAGTCGTAAGCTTTGTCGACTTCACCCTCCTTGAAGAAACCATCGATGACCGTGTTGTACGCAACCACATTCAGCCCAAGACCAGTCCTGAGCAAGCGGCCGAAGATGGCAAGCCCTAGGTCCGGGCGGTGCGCGCGGCGGTAGCAGTCGATGAGAATGCTGTAGGTGTGGCCGGTGGGAGCAGCCTGGGGAGAGGCACATCGGTCCATCTGTTTGAACAGCTCGACGGCGAGGGCGGGGCCATCGCTGCAGGCGGCGGAATGTGGCGCGCGGGCGAGCGCAGAGAGGAGCGCGTCCAGTGCGCGCGTGGGGACGGGGTCGGCGCCGCACAGCAATCCGTCGAACAGTTGGCGTGCGTCGTCGGGCCCGAGCGTCCCGGAGAGCAGCCGCTCTTTGAACACGGCGTAGGCAGGAGGGAGGGGCCGCAGTTGCGAAGCCGGCGCCGAGGTAGACGCCGTGGAGGAGGCAGAGCTGCTCGAGCTGGCGAAGATGGAGGAGAAACGGCGGCTGGACATGGCCGCGGTGGTGGTCTGGACAAAGGAGATCTGGAGATGGATGCCACTGCAGGGCGAAAATAGAAAATGCTTGCTACGTGGATATATTTATTTTCTATCTTTTTAGATTTTCAGCATGTAATAAAGTTTTTTCTATGCATTGATTAGAATGGGAAAATTTTTGTGAATAATCTGTTTATATTTTTTATGTTAAACTTCTCTAAAATTAACCAGGTTCATAGATAAATATATTAATATTTACAATATCAAATAAACATACTATTGCTACTTTCAAATATAAATCTAACAATATTACTTGTGTGACACTAAACATATGCATGCTCTCCCTGCTTTTCCTAGTTGCAAACAGCCGATGGAAGCAGCAGCCGATGAGGGAAGCAAAACAGAGAAAATCTCAGAGTGAACACATACAGGAATTGTGAATGTCACTCAACTCTGTTGGGCTATTCCAAATTGTTTTCTGTTCTCATTTTGACAGATTTTGCTGTGTTCTAAATTATTGCAAATTTGAATATTTCTGGCTCCAACCAACATGAACCCTACCCACGGGCAGATGGGCCATGCTTCCATTCAATTTATTTGTACTAGACGGCGAGGCATGCGTTGCGCGCCTATAAAAAACACATTATCTGCACAAATTATGTTTCAGTGTTTAATGTTATCAAACATATAACAATGAGAACAAAAATAATCGTACGTATTGTTTTGGAATTAGAAACTATGTAATGTTAGATAAGCAATAAATATATCTTCTTACTTTAATAAAAAAAACTAAAAAATAATAAACAACAACCTGCACTAACAACAATACATCAAACTACTAATCAATAGTTCAGTACATATTACAATATTTTCTCTCAGCTAATAGAATGGTAGAAGATAATTAGCTAATAAGTATCCTAAATTGTGCCCTGAAAGATATTGTTCCATTAGAAAAGCAGAAATACCAAAGTTTATTTAGCAAATAAGATGGGGTATCTAGAAGCAAGATAAAATAATTGAAGGAAAGGTACAATTGTCATTTGAACATAAGCATAAGATGGAGGGATCAATTATCGAATTGCATAGCGCACTTATCGATTCCATGATGGGTGTTTACACTTGCATATCGAGCTATTCCAGTTAATTTTTTGTTCTCTCTACACTTCATTAGGCAATTGTCATATGGTTTCTTAAGAACGGTATACAAGTTTCATTCAGTAGGAGAATGCTGCTTGGTAAGAGAACTTTTCATCTCTTGGCCAAATTTTATGCATAAATGATGCCTAGTGAAGCGACATTAGTTAGTACCAAAGCAACTCCAACAAAACAATGTAAAAGTGAAACAATAATTTGAAGCAAACATAGAAGCAAAATGACTAAATATCATCCTCAAAGATGGATCACAGCAAACTACCTGTATTGATTGTGATGGTGTGTTGAAGTTAGTTTTTTTGAAGAATGAGATGAAACTTTTTAAGAAATGGCAGGGATGAAACAGGAAACAAACTAAAATACCTGGAGAAGCCTACAGAGCACAGCAAGAGAGCATCAAGATACATCGCGGGCTTTAGCTGTTCTTATGAAATATGTTGAACTTCCATCCTCATTAGTGGAGCCATCCCTTGATTCATATTGTCCTTCAGATTCATTCCCATGGCTATGATTACTATGTCTTGAAGTATTGGTTGCTGAACCTCGAACAAGCAACTGAATATTCTCCAAATCCGGTATGAACTCACCCTCCTCAACCTCCACGTAGAAACTATCATGTAAAGAAGTAGACTCATTAGATTTGTCTCTTACACTTTTGACTCTCTGAATTAGAAAATAAAAAGCATGCAAGTTATTCTTACATCTTTATTAGAAGCCAAGTTGCTTTTACCTGATAGAGATGATGAAGTCTTCATCAATAAACTTTTCAGAAATAGTTTTTGTTCTAAATTTTTTGACTTTCAGAAAAAACTATTTCTGTAAATTCAAAATACAAAAACATAGTTCTAAATATCAAAGCAATATAAGTAATATACCTTTGGAGATAAAACATGCTCATTAGTAAGCATAGCGTCCAGAATGCTACTGGGAAAATCTTTGTTTATTCCACAACGTTCACAATTTTTCTAATCGCTACTATAGCCCCCAAGTGTGGCTGTTGAAACTTAACAAAAAGAAGTGCCTTTACTAACTCTTTCCAATTCATCATTGGCTTATCTTCAGTAGTGGAACTTCTACTATATGCGTAGTAAATGATACTAGCTATGTCCTCATGGATGTGAATATCAGTACAAGACTTCGTCTTATTGGTTTGTTTGTCTTCTATCAGCAAAGTTGTAAGAGATAATTTGAAAATGACTAAGAATGAACTAAAATGATAACATTTCCATGAGTCATAATGAAGAATATAGCTCCAGCAGTACATAATAGTAAAGGTACCTTTTGGGCTCATCCTTTTAGTGTCTAGTTGTTTGAAGCACAGGCTATGATGATTAAGTGATCTGTAGTAATTATTGGCAATAGTATCTGAGCACATTTTATTCAAAGATAATCTTGTGTCAGAGAAATCTTCTATCTTCTGATTTAGTCGACAAAGTGTAACAGCAAGAGCAGCACTGGTGTTCTTGGATTCTAACAGAGCATCAAGCATGCCAAGGCCAAAATTATCATATAGCTATTCAATTCACCCCCTATGTAGAGCTTTGCACAAGTAAAAAGCAAAGAAAAAAGGGTAACATTTAGCTATCGAACAAAAAGTTTTGCTCCAAAAATTTGCGTAGTATAGTATTCTTACGAGTTAGATGTTCTTGAATCTTCATATTGCTACCGAAGTGAATTTGAAGATACTCAATAAAGTCAACCTTTGCTCTAAACCGCTGCAATAGCATGTCACTCTCAAACCTAAAAAGTGGTATAGAACCATTATTGATTATCCTTAGATAAAATGAAATTTCAAAATAATTGAATGTCAATGAGCAAGCTAATTTGAACTGAGAACTAAAAGGATGAAAAAATATTATAGCATCTAAAAAATAATAATTGTGTACTTATAGGCCATCTTCATATTTGAACATATTTTCTTCATACTGATTTTTAGTTCTGAACTTAAAGCAATCCTCAATTCCAGATGTTATAGAAACCAAAGAATCATTAAAAATAGACCTTCCCAGTTCAGACCAGTAGCTCGATTGAAGAGTCATACACTGAGATTGGGAAAGAAACTAACGTGGGTGCACATGAAGGCCATCGGATTGGAGCCAGAGGGGTATTAGTGTGGTTGGATGAGAGGGGAGGCTGGCCAGAGGGGCTCCCGCTTCCCTTGCTCGTGTGCTGACTCTGCCTCCGTGGTGGCCGCTGAAGTTGCTAGACCGGCCAGGGCTCCTCACATGCCTCTCGCCTTGATCTGTCCACTTGCTGGGACACATATCCCTCCCCCTTCCGAACTCTTAATCCTCTAGCCATCGGATCTCCCGCTGTCGTATCTCCCACCGTCGGGTCTGCCACCACCGGATCTCCCACCGTCGGATCCGCTGCCACTTCTGCCATCGTCGCTAGGACCATGCGCCACATTCGCCGTTGGGTGCATGCGCCGACCTGTGGCCTACAGCCTTGGACTCATGGGGCTTAGAGAGATCTAGGAGGAGGAGAGGATGGGGAGGGGAAAGGTGAGATTTCCGTTGGGGAGACAGTTCTGGCAGGAAGAGGAGGAGAGGAGGGGGAGGAGAAAGGCGAGCATGGGGAAGGCAGGCTATATTTTGGTCTGCTGGATTAATTCTAGCGAAGCAAAAGGATGTTTTCGCAAAATCATCAGGTCACCGCGCTGGATTAATTCTACCAAAACATAAGGGTGTTTTTGCATGTGAGCTGGTGTGGTGCTTCGTGTGAGCCCAAATGAACAGTTGCTTTTAATCTATTTAATTGGAAGGTTGGCCCACCACGCAAAGTGGTAACACACTAACCCTCTCTGACCTATCATATTTGCTCAAATTCTTAGAACTTGTTTATTTCTATATAGGTCTCGTTTGGCGGCCTACCTATGGTCCTAGTGGATCTCCGTCCATTTGTTAGGTCTGCTATAGGAAAAAAATTTGTATTTTTTTATAACAAGGGTAGATCAATTGTTGTACTTGGATAGCTAAAGTCTACAATGTCATAAAACTTTTTTTGTAGAACAAGTGTAGATAAATGGAATTGATGAGTCATTTCCCTGGAGTTCCATATGCCCTATAGTAAAAACAATTCATAAGATAAATAAGCTCCTTTTTATAGCATATAAGACTATAGTACTTTAGGCTATTTATTTCCACTTTAAATTTGTAAGCTTGCTTATTATAATTTTAAGTAGATAAAAATACAATCTTATATATGGCGTCAACCATATAGAAGTCAGGGTTTTGCTGAGGAGCCCACCTACGGGGGTGCTCATGATGATATCTAGAATGTAGGGAAGCGTTGTTATTTAAGCCTTATGGTCGACTCAACAATCAAAAGATCTATGGGGGTGCTGATGATGATATCTAGAATGTAG
>KE373018.1:45056-56122 GCA_000418225.1 Zizania latifolia | reverse complement strand
TATATCAGGCACCAACCCATAAGTAGAGATAGCAGCAAATAATTCCTTAGCTTCTTCTCTTCTGCCAACTTTGAACATTGCACTAATCATAGTATTGAAAATAACAACATCAATCTTTACATTCATTGCAAACAATTTATCCAACAGCATGATTACCTCATCGTTGCAATTATTTTTACAGAGTCCACCAAGAACAATAGCATATGTCTGATTGCTCACTGTCATTCCGCATTCAACCATCTCAGGGAACATTTTCTTTGCAGTATTTGTCCTCCCAGCCTGAAATAACCCGTGGATTATTGTGTTATATGCAACAGATGTAAGTGCGACTCCCTTATGGAACATATCTCTGAATAGAGTCAACGCATCATCGATCCTCCCAATTTTACAATAGCCATTAACAAGTGTGCTATATGTACGACAGTTAGGTTCAACACCAACTGATGTCATAACATCAAGCATTCCAAATGCTTCCTTCATATTGCCGACTAAGCAATATCCATCGGTTAATGAATTAAATGTAATAACATCTGGTCTCTGACCGGTATGTATAATCATGTTCACAATACCTTTCCCTTCCACTACCCTTCCTTCCTTGCATAAGTTGTTTATTATCGAATTGAAGAACTTGATGCAAGGAGGAGGAATACCCTTGTTCATCATTTCAGAGATCAATTCATTGGCTTTCACCAAATCACCATGAATACAATGACCCTGAATCAGGCAATTGTAAACAGACCTGCCAGGCGGTACACCAACATCAACCATATGGTTGAATTTCTCCAAGGCATCACTCAACCTACCCATTCTGCAATATGCAGATATCAAAGTTGAATACGTGCATACATCAGGATTCAGCCCTTTCTTCCGCATTTCTTCAAATATCAGAATAGCCTTATCCATCATTCCACGTCTAGCAAATAAATTAATAAGTATGTTGAAAACATGATGGCTAGGAGCAACACCATTACTTACCATCAAATTAAACATATTACCCACATCAGCAAAGCAACCCTGAGTAGCATACCCATGAAGCAGAACACCGTAGGAGGTAACATCAGGTTTTGGGCCCTTCAGAACCATTGAATCAAAAATATCTTTTGCTTCTTTGATTCTGCCTCGCTTGCAGAGAGCATCCATCAACGAGGTGCAAGAAACAACACATGGTATGAGACCACAATTTAGCATATGCTTGAACGTTCTAACTGACTCCTTCCACATTCCCAAAGTGGAATATCCATGAATCAAGCTGATGTATGTGATATTATTAGGTTGAATACCAGCATCAAGCATCTGTTGTAGAACCTTCTCAGCCTTGTCCATTGCCTTTGACTTGCACAGCCCATCGATGGTTGAGTTATAAGTGACCACATTAGGTGAAATGCCCTTTCCATCTTGCGAAATAAGTCGTAAGCTTTGTCGACTTCACCATCCTTGAAGAAACCATCGATGACCGTGCTGTACGCAACCACATTCAGCCCAAGACCAGTCCTGAGCAAGCGGCCGAAGATGGCAAGCCCTAGGTCCGGGCGGTGCGCGCGGCGGTAGCAGTCGATGAGAATGTTGTAGGTGTAGCCGGCGGTGGGAGCAGCCTGGGGAGAGGCACATCGGTCGATGTGGAGCAGGAAGTGGCGGCGTAGATGGTGGAGAGACGGGGGCGTGCCATGGTTTCGTGGTGGTGGTCGACAGGACGAAGGGGACTAGGGGGAGGCCGCAAGGCCGGCTTCCTCGCTCTGGCCAAGTGGTTCATGCAACTGCACAATCTTCTCTAGTTTAATTTAGTTCGATTAGGTTCGATAAATCTGGTTTTTGTAAATTAGAGCCAAATTTGTAATCAGTTTGGTACAGAGATATTTGAAAAACAGATTGTCCAATAGTTCATGAGAGAATGGTGGATATATGACTTATCTTTTTTATTGTTTAGTCTAGATGATGTTAGTGTGTGATGGAATGCTCTATAAAGAAATATTTCTATATTGGACAGTAAAACTAAATTTGCTAAACGGTGCTATCTAATTTTTTTAAATGATATGGCTTCTTTCTCAGTGAGTTTACTAAAACTATTTGTACTCTAGGCACCAAATTGGCTATAAATTTGGTCCTAATTTACCAAAACTAGATTTGTCGAATCGGAGAAGAATGTGGAGTTGCATGACCCACTTATTCAGAGCTAGGCTGCACTCTCTAACCTTTCACCTATCCATCACCGGTGTTTATCATCTATTTAAAATTATTTGATGATATAATTATTAGTATAATTTTTATACAATTAATTAAAGTTGAAGAAGTTTAATTTTGAAAAAAAAATGGCTTAAAATATATAACAAAAGAGTATTAAACTACAGCTCAGGCATAGCTACATGCAAGTTTATATGACTGAAACTTTTGAAAATTTCAATCCCATAAAATCTAACAAATACCTTTTTATTAGCTTACATCCAATATAACTAAACTTCCTATCTTGCTTGCTTGGTGTATATGTATATAGAGAAAATATTTCGTTTTTAATTAGCTAGAGATATATTAGGGCCATGTTTGGAAGAAAGGAATGCAAAACACAGGTAAAGGAGAGAAAAGAAACTAAAAGTAACGAATATGACGAATGAGTTAGGCTCTCTTTATTTTAACTTAAAATTATAATAATTTAGTTTATTGATGAAAAGTACAAACAAATAGTCATCTTATTGAACTAGAACTGGTCAGTCGCCTATTCGCCTGCCACCCTACCCATCATGGCATCGCCTGACCACCCCGCCTGTTGCGGTGTCGCCTAGCCACCCCACCGCCCTATCGCCCCGCTTGTATTGGGAGGAGGAGATGGGTTAGAGAAGTGTTGTCTTTTACTTGATAGTGGCTAGGCAAGAATGGATTGAGCCGAGCCGAGCTAGCTCATGGCTTGACAGCCGGAGTTGAGCTCAACTTATGGAGCCGACTCAGCTTGATTCCACACTTAGTTCTAGGCTAGTGCTGTGAGCTATTTGTTCCCAAATAAGTATACTTTTATTTTGTTTTAGGTTAAACCATTTTAAGTTTTATCAAATTTATATAAATTAATGATAATAATTTTGATTTTGAAAGAGCATTAGATTTATTATGAAATATGTTTTTAAAACTATTTGTCTCATATGATATAGTTATATACAACTGTGAGGGATCAATTTCTGAAAAACAGATAAAAATGTGGCTGCCCACATAAGATTGGAGTACACTTAAATATAATAGAAGATAAACCCCTTTTAAATGACTTCATGAAATGAAATACCTACCACCCAATTTTGTGTACAAGTCGTTACAATAATAAGAATTGAAAGCATTGCACACAATCTCAGTTCACATTCCTACCTTGCTACCTTTATCATAAGAAATCATCTTGTACAGAAATGAAACAGTTTGTTATGCACTTCTTGAGCTAGCTTTCTTGACTAACAATTTCCAGCCTTGGCAACCTCACCTTTCTTGAGTAACATTCAGATCATTAGCTGTGGCTTACTCCCTAAAAAAGTGATACTTTACAGGGAGCAACTTCATGTGTTCCTGATATTTCCCTTTCTTTGAAAAGAGAGATATCATCAAGGAAGCAGTTGAAGCTTCAAACGACATATCCTTCTCGTCAATTTTAGACATAAATTCTGGCCTTTGCTATCTCACCTTTCCAGAGTAATATTCTGATGATCAAATTTAACAGGCGGGAGTCAGGAGCACAGCCACTCTTTTCCATTGATGAAAAGAAATTGTCAGCCTCTTCAAATGACTCTTCTTACAAAGTCAATCTTTACATCATTCCAAACAATTTACCCAACAGCATAATTGCCTCATCGGTGCAATTATTTTTACAAAGTCCACCAACAACAATAGCATATGTCTGATTGTCCGGTGCTACACCGATATCAATCATGTGGTTAAATTTATTCACAGCATCATCCAACCTTCCCATTCAGAACAAAACCAGAAATAACAGTGGAAAACGTGACAACATCAGGGTTCACTCCTTGCTTCTGCATGTCTTCAAATATAAGCATAGCCTTATCCATCATCCCAAATCTAGCATATGCATTAATCAGTGTGTTCAAAACATGATGGTTGGGTATGATAAGTTAGCTATTGCCTATCAAATGCTATAGTGTTTCTGCATCCTACGGAATAATGCAGATGCCTAGCTCAAGCTGGAAACATTTTCCATCATAAGTCAACATGTTCAGAAATGCAGCCATTTGTTTTGCAGTCCGTTACCGAGCTTCATTCGTTCAGCGACCAAGCAAAGAGAAGTTCGCATAATAACTCACATGCTCTTGATTTCAACAGAAATATCATATCGCCGATGACGACAACAACAAAAGGATCAAGGTCTGACTTTTTGGAGGCAAGTTGGAGCAGAAGAACCTCAAGAGTGCGTTATGACGAACTAACTAATTCCAGATACGACATTGTACTGATTCTGGCATGCTCCCGCAAAATACTGATACTTTGTAGGGAGCAATTTTATGTGCTCATGATATTTACCTTCCATTGAGAAGAGAGAGACCAGTAACGAAGCAGTTGAAGCTTCAACAGCAAAGTTGTTCTCATCAATTTTAGACAGATAATTTCCAGCCTTGGCAACCTCAGCTTTCCTGAGTAATGTTCTGATGATCCCATTTAACAAACGAGAGTTAGGGGCACATCCACTCTTCTCCATTGAAGAAAAGAGATTGTCAGCCTCCTCCAATGAATCTTCTTTTATAAGATTATTTATCATCACGCTGTAGGTATATATATCAGGCACCAACCCATAAGTAGAGATAGCAGCAAATAATTCCTTAGCTTCTTCTCTTCTGCCAACTTTGAACATTGCACTAATGACAACAGTGAAAATAAGAATATCAAACTTTATATTCCTTGCAAACAATTTGTCCAACAGCATGATTGCCTCATCAGTGCAATTATTTCTACAAAGTCCACCAAGAACAATGTTGTATGTAGCATTGCTCACTGTCATTCCGCAATCAATCATCTCATGGAACATTTTCTTTGCAGTATTTGTCCTCCCAGCCTGAAATAACCCATGGATTATGATGTTATATGCAACAGATGTAAGTGCGACTCCCTTATGCAAAATATCTCTGAATAGAGTCAAGGCATCATCAATCCTCCCCACTTTACAATAGCCATTAACAAGTGTGCTATATGTACAACAGTTAGGTTCAACACCAAATGATGTCATAACATCAAGTATTCCAAATGCTTCCTTCATATTGCCAACTAAGCAATATCCATCTATCAATGAACTAAATGTAATAACATTAGGTCTGTGACCAGTATGTATAATCATGTCCACGATACCTTTCCCTTCTGCTACCCTTCCTTCCTTGCATAACTTGTTTATTATCGAATTGAAGAACGTGATGCAAGGAAGAGGAATACCCTTGTTCATCATTTCAGAAATCAATTCATTGGCTTTCACCAAATCACCATGAATACAATGACCCTGAATCAGGCAATGGTAAACAATCCTGCCAGGCGGTATACCGACATTAACCATATGGTTGAATTTCTCCAAAGCATCACCCAACCTACCTATTCTGCAAAATGCAGAGATCAAAGTTGTATACGTGAATACATCGGGATTCACCCCTTTCTTCCACATGTCTTCAAATATAAGAATAGCCTTATCCATCATTCCACGTCTACCAAATGCATGAATAAGTATGTTGAAAACATGCTGGTTAGGTACAACACCATTACTTCCCATCAAATTAAAGATATTACCCACATCAGCAAAGCAGCCCTGAGTAGCATACCCGTGAAGCAGAACAGCGTAGGAGAAAACATCAGGTTTGGGGCCCTTCAGAACCATTGAATCAAAAATATCTCTTGCTTCTTTGATTCTGCCTCGCTTGCTGAGAGCATCCATGAACGAGGTGTAAGCAACAACACATGGTGTGAGGCCATAATTTGGCATATCTTTGAACATGCTAACTGACTCCTTCCACAGTCCCAAAGTGGAATATCCTTGGATCAAGCTGCCGAATGTCATATTATCAGGTAGAACACCAGCATCAGGCATCTGTCGTAGAACCATCACAGCCTTGTCCATTGCCTTTGACTTGCACAGCCCATCGATGATTAGGTTATAAGTAACGACATCAGGTGAAATGCCCTGTTCTGTCATCTCACGTAGCAAGTCGCAAGCTCTGTCCGCCTGACCCTCCTTCAAGAAACAACCGACAAGATTGTTGCACAAAAACACGTTCAGCCCAAGACGAGTCTTGAGCAAGCGGCCGAAGATGGCAAGCCCTAGGTCCGGGCGGTGCGCGCGGCGGTAGCAGTCCATGAGGATGCCGTAGGTGTGGCCGGTGGGAGCAGCCTGGGGAGAGGCGCGTCGGTCCATCCGTTTGAACAGCTCGACAGCGAGGGCGGGCCCATCGCTGAAGGCGGCGGAAGGACGCGCGCGGGCGAGCGCGGAGAGGAGCGTGTTCGGGGCGTTGGCGAGGTCGCAGCCGCGCAGCACTTCGTCGAACAGGTGGCGTGCGTCGTCGGGCCCGAGCGTCCCGGAGACCAGCCGCTCTTTGAACACGACGTAGGCAGGAGGGAGGGCGCGCAGTAGCGCAGCCGGCGCCGTGGTAGACGCCTTGGAGGAGGCAGAGCTGCTGGAGTTGACGAAGATGGAGGAGAGACGGCGGCGGGACATGGCCGCGGTGGTGGTGTGCCGCTCCACAGGCTCCCTCCTCGCGGCGAGTTTTTTAGCTGAGTTATAAGCTTTGGTTTCGTTTTGTTTTAGAACAAAAATAAACATTTAAATTGTTTTATTTCGATCGAATATTTTGGCAATGCAAAAACTCCAAAGTATGTTACTAAAGAAAATGTTTGCTGCAATGCTGTGTGGTCGTGTGGATATATTTATTTTCTATCTTATAAGATTTGCATCATGTCATAAAACTTTTTCTATGTATTGATAATAATGGAAAAAAAATGTGAACAATCTGTAAATCAATTAAATCTATAAAAATTCGACAAGATACTATACATCACTAAGACCCTTCTTTAAAAATTAATAAAATTTGGGCTTAGTATATTAGCTCCAATGAATAGAAAAATGCAGACAAAATCCAGAAATTTGGCTTAACGTACACTTAGCCTACTTTACATTTTCACCAAAACAAAGCATGGCTTATCTGACCTTGATCTTTGGCCGACGTGTTCACGGTAACTTCTCGAAAATTTTTAATAATTTATCACTCTTAAGATAACTTCTTTGATTGTAATGTCACTCTAAGACAATAACATATAAAACTATTTAAATTAATGACATGAGGACTAAGATAGCAAAAAAGCAAAGTCACCTCTTAGTGATGGCAAATTATCAAATCTATCACCTTACTCTACCTCCATAAATGTTTTTCATAATTTTGGAACCCAACGAACCACACCAAATTACTCAGCCAAGACAGGTAACTGATATTATGGACCATACCATTTAATTAATCTCATTTGCTTGACTACCAAAATTACACCACATATGTAAATTCTACCAAACTTATACCATAGTCTTGAATACAACTTGAACAACCTCTAAAGAAAATTTAAGATTTTTGGAACTTTCTAACATTATCTTTTGTCTCGGCCAAAACATGGAACTCTTCATTGTTCACTATTACTAGTTGAGTGTCCATACGTTGTAATGGGAAAAAAATTACAACATTAATACCATGACACCACATGTCAATGACAATAAGGACCCACGTACTAATGAGAAGAATTGTAATGGTGACAGATTTACTATCAGCTATTTTTAAAGTAGTATAGATTCAATTGTGGAGCACAATATTCCCAGCAAGCAAGAAGCATCTTGGCAGCTCCAAATGCACCTAGTTTAGCATATATTTTTCTTGCCATATAGTTGTTAGTCTCATCTTAGATATATATAATAGTGTAGGAGAACTAGTTCAAAAGGATAATATAGCCAACGAAATTTGGTTGGTAGATCTTGACCGTGTAAGCTGACTTGGAGCATGCAATATACACACACATACATAGATTGATCAAGAGGCATCATGGAGATGAGCATATATCAAATTGTCAATGCATTGACCAACATGCTTCCATGCATGGATTAGCTAACACTACAATATACTTCTTATGTTCCAAAAAGACTCTATTTCTAGCCTTTCAACTTTATTAAAAAGACTTTAGTTACAGTTCAGTAAATCAAAAGGTTTTATTTATTCAATATTCCTTACATATTACTAGTTTCTTATCTTATTATTAATGAAAGATATTTTAGTAGATATTTTGATTTTTAATTTCCTCACTAATTCATCAACTTTGTCTAAAAATAGCATATTTGTTGGACAGGGAGTATAGACTGATTAATTGCCTAAATTAAAGATGAGCACATGATGCATTAAGCCAAATTAAGGCAATGTTAGCAGCAAGGTCTGACGTAGCCGTGTGTTGCAGGCAGAACCTACCAAGCAACACACCAAAAACAATTACACCCTCTATCAAACAATATAAGTTTTTGGCGCCATCTATAACTTTAACTATTAGTTTTTTTATAATATATTATCAACAATTATAAAATTAATATTATATTAAACATATTTTTATATATGAATTCAGCTGTATCACATCACACGTGTAACACAAAAATATATGTTTTTACCTTAATTATTAGATAAAATTATAAATTATGACTTTTAATATATATATATGGAATTATCAGTTACAAAAGTGCTATTGATACGTACGTACTGTACATCATTGTGCCGGAGAACAATAAATACAAGCCAGAAATTACTCGGAGAGAGAAGCATCTCTTTTTTATTAAAAAGTGTCTACGAATCCCTATTCAGATGTAGAATTGTTAAATCCGATCGTTGTAATATTACGAGAGGAAGGTAGTTCATATGTGTGTGCTTATTGTGGTATTCGTGCACTTCTTCCTCGTCATCATCAGCGGATCCACAACCATCTATTCTGCTCAGTCAAGAGTGAGGCGGTTAGGGCTCGAGCATAATCTCTTACTCTTTATTTTTATTGAATTTTTATTAAATTGTTATAGAAATCTTTAAAAAACTTAAATAATTAGATGAAAATAGTTATACTAGTGTTAGGTAGTATGATATATTTTTGTTCTAACCTTGCACTCAGAGATTTCTCGATGTGTGTGCCTTATTATGTTTTAAATAATTGAATTTGTCTGTGCTAAAAAAATACTTGCCTAAACCAGTTAGGGCTTGAGATATAGACTTATATTCTTAGTTCTATTAATTTGTTGTCAAATTATAAGAATTTTTTTATAAATTTTAAATGATTATCTAAGAACAGTTAGCTCAGTCATAGGTGTGATATATTTTTTGCTTTATGCACATATGCAAGATTGGGTGTCCATCTGTAGTTTACACCCAGGCTAAACTCCTTCACTGTTATCTTATCTTGGCTGGTGCATGGAGTGACAGAGCTTTTGAGGTGAAATTTTTGAAGAGGCTAACATGACAAAGTTTTTTTTTCTGAGTAGGGTTAGTTTTGCCATGAGCAACGTAATCTATACTCCTTTTAAAAGAACTAAGTGATGATGAATCTATCACCTACCCATCTATTATAGTTTTTGCGGTTTACTCCTTAATACTATTTAATATCACATAATAAACCATTAAAATAGATTAGCATATATAATTAAAAGTGAATAACATATAATTAGACAATATTATAATATTTTTCTTCTGTTTGTAGCAAAGCACGAGCCTTTTGCTAGTGAAATTGTAAAACGAGAAGACTGCCTTGTAATTTTTCAAAAGACAGAGGCGCCATGGTTGGACTCGTTTGGTCTCAATCTCCCCGTCGCTGACGCCGGCATCGGCCACCGCCCGCCGCCCCACGCGTACGGCGACCAGCACCGTCCCACGCCGTCGATCGCTGCGCACCTCCGGCGGCCTGCATTTATGAGCAAGCTGCAGCTTCCTCTGACCGATCGGCTAGCTCGGTCGATCCGTCGAGCTACGCGCCACCGTCTGCTCACCGCCAAAACTTTTTAGTACGCTCAAACACTGCAGGCACGAGGCTCAAACAGAGCCACCCATCGATTGCTCCTGCAGCTTTCTGTTTTCATCGGAGTTTCTTCCATAAAACGAGGGAAATTAATCAGTTAATGACTGCAGTTTTATCCATGCATTGGCATGTTTGTTCAGCTAGAACTCTCCTACTTTTTTTGCAGCTTAAACCTGTTCAGACTTCAGACTTGAGAGTGAATTTTATATGGCCAGACCAGTGAGTGACCAACTAGTTTTGTCCACTAATTTAGAGTGTCATTTTACTGATCAAAGAAAAAACCCACTAAATCCAAATAAGATCATGCGTTTTCCCTCCAAAAACATCATGCATCCTCGTGCAACATATGCAAGCTATGATTTCTCTATTATTTTTCTTTATACCAAAACTCTGAATATCTGGTTGATCATGAAAGAAAAGACACCGTCAATAAAAAAACAAAAGATGTGTAGTCTTCCTTCTCTGAAATTAGCTATGTGAATGATGTTATGCACAACAAGTGAGCAGCTAACGCTGCCAGTAGAGGGTAGTTGTTTTCCAGTGTTGAAGGCGGAGACAAAGAATGCGCTTCCTCGGAGGATTTGTGTCTACGTTTTGGCAGATGGAAGGCGTATTCGTGGTGTCAAGATGCCTTTTTCCGCGTTGTTACCGTGCGAGGCCCGGCAACTCTGCCCACCCACCAATACGGTTACTTCCCTCCTCCTTTCTTATATAACGGTCAACCACCACCTCTCCGGACCGCTCCTCCGCTCCCACCCACTCTCCCGAGACGACGACGACGCGTCACGCCGCCGCCGCCGCCGCGGCTCACCGATGTCGAACGAGCACTACTTCCCCGGCGAGTACTTCTCCGCGTCGTCCTCCGCCGGCGCGGCCTACGCGCCGGCGCCTGGCCTCGACGTCGCCGCGGCCTTCGGGATGGCGCCGTCGTGGGGGCCCGACCAGATGATGGTGGCGGCGGACTCCGCCGCGCACTTCGACTCGGCTCTCAGCTCTCTCGTGTCCTCTCCGGCCGGAGGAGGAGGTGGTGGATTTGTGAA
>KE373018.1:0-19585 GCA_000418225.1 Zizania latifolia | reverse complement strand
CCCCACAGTGCTATCTTAATTAGTTATAGTAAAACTTAGAAATGATAAAATCATCCCAAAAATAAGTTATGTTGAAGAATAAAATTGTAAATTTATATAACATGCATATTAGGGAGAATGCGACATAGCCGACGGTATAGAGTGGAGGCGGTGAAAAAGATTATCAGTACAATACATCATAAATGTGCTCTCATTTTAATCCTTTGGTTGAACTCAAAATAACTCTCATTATCTTTTGGCTCAACTCAAAACCCTAGGTAACCTCAAAATGTCCAGTGCTCTGGAACTGCCAGCACACACAAGTGCAGTTTCATTTCATCCTTTTGGTACTATAGATTATATGACTGGATGGCAGCCGTAGATTTTGGTAAGAATTTAGACAAACCATTGTTTCTCAATTTCTGTCTTTATTTTATTTCTGAATTATACAACTATTATGTTTCATAATTAAAACAAAAATCTAGACTGTTTGTAGTGGAGTGTCTCATTAAACCGAGGTGTGCGCACACAGTGACATGTACAGTCCTTGCATCTGCTGGGATCGCTCGCTGTCGCGTAGCGAGAGATACCACCACAGCGACGTGCAAACAAACAACGGAGCTAACCAAAGATGACAGCTAACATTGAAAAGAATATGGAGCATCTAACTACATACACGTTTCGATCTGCCCTTGCTATGTATCGTCTTGCAAACAGGGCCCCCCTTTGGTTCATTTCGATCTTTACCCCTCGTGCAGTTTTAGTTACATCGATCGGTGCACACGTGTGTTTGTTTTTCCAGTTTCTGTCAGAGTTTTCTTGAGGGGGCAAGGGGCGGCTGCTCCAGGCGCCGAATCTAAAAGATCTATATATATCTCAGATATAATAGTAAATTGCTACATTTAATTATTGTCATCTTATATTTATTTGATTAATTATTTGTTAGTAATTATTTGTTTTTATCGAATAATTGAGTGTATCTAAGGCTCCGTTTGGTTTCGAGATAAAGTGGAATGGGACGGTCCCATCCCAGTTTTTTAATGCGATCGTCCCATCTCGTGTTAGGGAGATGGGATGATGGATCTAGCTTTTTGTTTGGTTTGGATAGCATGGGATGGCAAGAACGAAGAACGAAGGCAACGGCCTAAGAACCGCTGCCAGACCGCTCGACCACCGCTGCCGTTGTCATCGCCATCCTGTCGTCGCCAAACCATCGACACCATCCTCCCACACCGTCGCCGCCGCCCTCTCGCATCGTCCGACACCGCCAAACCATCGCCGCCACCCTCCCGCCTCGCCTGACGCCACCAGGCCACCCTCCCACCTTGCCCGATGTCGCTAGGCCGTCGCCGCCTTGCCCACGACGCACGAGCACGCGAGGTGGGACGAGCTCATTTGTTCTTTTTTGGGACAAGGTCGTCCCGAATATTGGAAGAATATTCTTTGGTAGAATGACTCCATCCTATCTAACTCTAAACCAAACATCATAAAAAATAGATAATCATGTCTTACCTTGTTCCGAGAACTAAATGCCACTATCACTTTAACCATATTTTGTATTTTACCCTATAATTTCTATTATGTTTTATCAACAAGACATCGATATATTACGTGAATGTGACTACATGACATACCCTACATGATAGGGAAAAACAGGTTTGGTGTGTGTCTATGGCTCACGTCGATTGTGCTTGCATATAGCCGGTTGATATAGAGGAGTCCCATTTTTTTATTTGGGTGCGACTGCAGGCCGGACATCCGATAGATTGTAAAACTTCGGACGCTGGACTGTTTCAGCGAAATTTCAGTGAAAAATTTTAAATAAAAAGGGTGAAACAATCATCTTCAACGGCTGAAATATTTATCTTTAACTGGTAAAACATTCGTTTTTAACAATTGAAACATTTTGAAATAAAAAGAGTGAAAATATTTGAAATAAAAGGTTGAAACATTTGAATTAAAAGGGTGAAATATTTTGCTCTCACGTATGAAACATTGAGTTTTGGCTACTGTAAAAGGTGAAACATTCATCTTCAACTGCTGAAACATTCATCTTCAACAGGTGAAATATCCGTCTTCAACTAGTGAAACATTTTAAAATAAAAAAGAGTGAAACCATTTAAAATAAAAGGTTGAAACATTTGAAATAAAAGAGTGAAACATTTAAAATAATAGGGTAAAATATTTTGCTCTCATGTATGAAACGTTGAGTTCTAGCTACTGTAACAGGTGAAACATTCGAAATAAGAATAGTAAAAAACCTTTGAAATAAAAGGATGAAACATTTAAAATAAAAGGACGAAACATTTAAAATAAAAGGGTGAAACATTTTGCTCTCACGTATGAAACATTGAGGCTGTGTTTGGTTCAGCTTTTCCAACCAGCTTTCTAGTCAGGAAGCTGGAAGCTGAACCAAACAGATTCAAGGATCAACCAGCTTTTTCAAAAGCAGCAGCTTTTTTAGTACAAACTAAAAGTTAGGGATTCTAACTTTCATAACTTCTCAATTCAACTTTAAATAAAAATTACCCACCATGTCATTACAACATAACGGTTCATGGAAAATTTAAAAAGGTAAAATTTTAGTAAAATATACCGTTTTAGTGTAATTCAACAATGTATAATTTTAATATAAACATTACAAAATTTCATGATTATAATGATTTACATGCAAAATTGCGTATTGATAATGTAACCAAACATCAGGAGCTACCAAAATAGAAATTCATAACTATTCCAACCAAACAGCTTCTCAGTTTTTTCACAGCTCACAGCAGCTTTTTCAGAATCTACAGATTAACCAAACACACCCTGAGTTCCAGCTACTTTAACAGGTGAAACATTCATCTTTAACTAGTGAAACATTTGTCTTTAACTAGTAAAACATTCATCTTTAAAATTCGTTGTTGGCTGTGCACTAAGCTGGTTGTGTGCTGGACTGGCTATTCGCTGGGCTAGCTCGTTGGGCTACGTTGGGATGCACGCATATAGCCATAACATGGCGTTGGGCCGCGTGGATGCAAGTTGGGTCACGTGGGCGCGTCCGTCCGAGAAAACTGAATTCTCCTGACGACCAAGCGTGAGCATTATCGTTTTAACTACTCGTGCACAGCTCAGCATCTGTAACGCGACACTATAGATTTTTCTTGATGTTGCAAACAACATTGTAAAATAGTGTATCTGTTTGAAATATTTTTTAATGAAGTGATAAAATATTTTTAGTTGAAACACAATATGGTTTTTTGCATTTTCTAGGAAGTTTTAGAGGAAGCATTTTCTATTTTTTTCACTATTTGAATTATCTGCGTACGGGCCTGAGTGACGTTCAATCAGTTGCCCTGCACCACTTTTCTGTAGCTAACCCAAACGTATGGAGATAAATTATGCTGCACGGTGAGGCGTCCGATTTTCCCCCTCAGAACGGACGCCGGAGACAAAGCATTTCCTTTTTTATTTTGCATGGGCCTCTAAATCTCAGGACAAACTTAGTTTTCTTATAAAAAAAAAGCAATCGGGGAAATCCTCCTTATATAAAGTTTTATTTTAAAGAAAAATCAAAATGTCGTGTCTTGAGTGTTATTTGCATGAGGTTTATTGTCTCTGACTGGCATTGACTAGGCCTCATTCAAGAAAAAAAAATACAAATAATAAGGCGCGAGCATGTTTTTTAGGGTTTTATGTATTTATCTTTGGTCTTTATTTAATGTGTGTTAAGGGGTTTTTACGGATTTGTCTTTAGGTTTTATTTAACGTGTGTTAAGAGGGGCGTGCGTGAGTGTATATATATATATATATATATAAACCACCAAATATGACAAATTCTTTCGAGAATAGAAAACACCGTATGAAAAAAGTGACAAAAACTCAAAAGAATTTTACAAATGAATGATCAACCCGCAATCAAATGCCCGTGAAACTGCTCGCCTTTATTTTTTTAATGGAGATTTTGGCCAATCCTTAAAACCAAAAGGCAGCCTAAATTCGACAGCATTTGTTGAGTTTTAACAAATTAAAGTGGAGTCCAAAAGCTGCAGCTAGCTTTCTATTGCTTATTAGAGCATCTCTAACTAGCTCCTTATTTTTGGCTCATTATAAACAAAAACAGGAAGTCTTTCCTATTTAGATTGACTATCTATTTTTTAAACACTCTATTAAGCTCTTTATATTTGGTTTTCTATATTTTGTTAATATCATGTACCTATCACTAACTGTTATATTTTTGAACGGAAAAATTTTCAACAATTATATTTTTGAACAGCTATATTTGCAATGGCTCTTTTTTCTTACGGCTATATTTTAAGCAGACATATTTTGAAGAAATTAAATCTTATGGGATTTATTCTGCTCTACTCAATGCTAGTGTTTATTGGATGCAGGCTCTTAAACAAATACCTGAGAAGGCAATAAAATGAACTTGTGCATGTGTAAACTAGGAACAAATAGAGCAGTATTTGGCTCATGCAATAATCTGCTACTCCATCTCCATAAGAGAAAAAAGATTACCAGGCAGGGGCAGAGAGCAAGTAGAGGAATCACTAGGTAGCTTTGAGATAGAGGGGCTTTTGGCTCCCTAGCTTTGAGGAGGAGAATAGCTAGAATAGAGAGCATAATGAGATAGGAAGAGAAGCAGGGCGGAGCCAGAAATTATTTATGAGGGGGGCCAACTCATCAATATTGATAATAATAATTAATTATATTTTAGCATTACCTATATAGCAACTATAGTAACTTATGTTTTACGATACAAAAGAAAATCAATATTTTCTGTAGTAATTAGTTCAAACACATGATGACCGAGACAATGTAGCATATGCTTAATAAAAGAAAAGAACTATATTTCTATTAACTTGAATTCGGATAAAAAGCCGACTAGATCATAAGATTTAATAATATTATCGATACTAATCTTCACCACTGATTTCTTTTTTATAAAATCAGTCGAGGCAAGTGTCAGCCACTTTCCTAAAGCATCTGTTGGCCATTCATATAGGGAAAACTCGAAACAATTCTTTTTCTAAAACACAGAAAGTGAGAGACTGAGAGATACAGGCCATGGCCATGGGCAAAGCGCATGGGAGCACGTAGCAGCGGATTGCTCCACACCACCAGCGCCGGGGGTGTTCTGTCTATAGAATCATTAGGGGGGCTAGGCCCCTGCGTGGCCCCCTTGTCTCTGCCCTAGAGAGAAGTAGGAAACCGGTTGGAAGGGTTTTTAAAAGAATTTTGCTAAATAATAGGATGGGGAGTAGAATGAGAGATTTGTGGGAGATGCCTTTACTGAACAGATGGGAACAGCTCAAAGCCCTAGATTCTTTCTAGAAAATGAAATTTATATGCTAAAACAAAGTGACTTAATCCTCTAAATTTTAGTCCAGATTGTAAACAAGATGTTTCCCCTTGAAACCTTAGTTCGAATATTTTCAGAGATAGAGATACTCAGCTTCGGAAAAAAGAGCTAGAACCGTACCAAATAGTATGCAAGGTTTTATTCTTTCGAATGCAATAATTCCGCGTGAAACACTTCAATACCCGTTGGAAGTAGGAAAAATCCCTAGATTCAAGTGATATGTCTGGTGAGAACTTGCGCATGCAGAGATTGTAGATCCAGTAACTAAAAACATGTTGGTTAGTATGCATGCCACTGATACCAAGAGTATCTCTCTTGTCAACTTATTAAGCTAATTCCTAAAATACAAGGGCAGAAGCAACAAAATAGCCCTAATTAAGCAGGTTCATTCGTACCGTTGCCTTCGATTTGTCATGTCGTCTAAATGTATTGCACATAATGAACTATGGAGCTCTCGAAAAGCATCGTAAGTCCCTGTGGAAACTAGCTGAAAACAAGTTTCCTGGATCCCCAGTGAAATCCCAACATTCCACCAGAAAGAAAAGGGACAAGAGCTCGGTCCAGCAGTTAAGCTCAGCAAATATCTAAACTATGCATCTATTTAGAGGACTTCTAACAACTACAACTACAACTACTTCCAGAATCCAAATCTCTCTCAAACTATTCTAATTTTAGCTCTTGATTATGAAACTCAATAATTACAAAATCTAACAATAAACTAAAATCCAATAGCTAAAAACGCTAACTTCTCTATATTATTACCAGTTAAATAATTATCAATTGCTTCTCAAAATCTAAAGCACCTCTATCCGAACCCATATGACTGACCATAAACAGTATGCCAAATTGCTAGATACCTTGACATGAAGATCTTGCACTTACTGACAAATAGTACAGTTATAAATCATAAGAACATCGCTGTTGCTCTTGCCATGTACTGCCCATGTAAATTTACAAGACAGAATACAGAATCTTGCTGCTCCTCACAAGACAATGAAGAGGAACAAACCTTCCTCTGCTCACCAGGTTTTACAACAACGGTACAAAGGTACAAAGGGAACTGAACAAGATGGTGCAGCTTCAGATGTTACATTTGTCGTACCCAGAGAACCACGAGTTGAGATCAGTACTCTTGGAGACCTCAAATGATCTGCCCTGTTGGAAGGCGTTGAACTCTTCCCGCCATTGCTGGTCACCAGGGCTCCCAGCTGTGTCATACTTGGCAGTCTCGATATCGCTAGGTTCAACGGGCAGAGTACCATCTTTATGCTGGGAGAATTCCGTGAGGCGCTGATTTAGGGCAAGGATTTCCTGGTCGTAATTCTTTTTCAAGTTATCAATCTCCTGGTAAGCTTTCTCCGTTTCTTGCTCTGCTAACACTGCTCGCCTCTGCAACAAATAAAGACCTCGTTTTACTACAAATTATAACAATCAACAATCTAAGCTGGCAAACACACTTCAACTACTATAGGACACTCTCTCAATCTTAATTTTCATCCTAAAATTGCATCTCAATTTTATATGTTCTGTGGTAAGATCTCGATTATCTACATCAAGCGTGTTCCAAGCATCGTATTGTTAAACATGATGAAATGTAAATGCATTTGAGCAATTTGGGAAATTCATACCTGGGCAAGTGTCTCTGCTTCCTCAGCCTCCTTCAATCGTATAAGTAATTCACCCGCGGCTTGAACAGCTTCTGCAGTATCCCCTAACTGATCCTGAAGGCCTTTGTTTTCCGCTCTCAGAACTGCGATTTCAGCAGCAAGGGAATTGATGAACCGCAATTCAACTCCCTTGACACCAGCTTTTGCAGCTCTTGCCTTCACATCTTCAACACCATCACGGATCTTCCTATGCATTGCAAGCAAACCAATATGTCTCTCTTCAAGTTCAGCATACTGTTCCAAGATTCTAGCGTGTCCCTGCATTGCTGTTTGTAATGCCTCCTTTAATTCCTCTGAGCACTTCTTCTCTGACTCCAATTCTGATCGCAACCTTCCAACAAGAGATTTATTTGTTTCAAGTTCAACTCTAAGTTCTTCTGTAAGAGTAACCCATTTACTCTCTGCTTCAGCCCAGTCTGGTGTCTCCACTACATTAGTATCGCCATCACCATCTTTTGTTACAGGTGAAGGACTAATGCCCTGAGACAATTGCACTGGAGGCCAGAGCCTACGAATTGATGCTGATGATGAAAGCTTAAAATGCAAATGACTTTTCAGATCCTGTATCTCCTCTTGTAGAACTTCTTTCTCATCCATGAAATTCCGGCACATGTCCAACTCCTCTTGAAGTCTCTTTAGCTCAATTTCAGCGTGTAAAAGTTCAGGATGGTTATCATATTTCTTTTGGAGCAGCTGATTGCATAAGTTTAAGGAAATTAGCTGATAAGTGAAGTGCTGATTTTAAAAAATATGCTACACGTATAGGAAATTAAATGGAATGGGAAGTTCAGATAAAACCAACCTTATGCTCATTCATAAGAGATAGATACTCTTCATGGATAAATTCTTCTGTCGGTAAAGTTCCATCCATCAGACTTTCAAGCCTAGCAATTTTTCCTTCTCGTGTTTGTGCGATTATTGCATTGCATTCACGTTCATGTTTATATTGTTGCACCTACAAGGGAATGGCTAAGAGAGCATAACACAGATTGTTATTTGTTAATGAATAGAGTTAAGAAACCTACCAAGCGATTTAGCTGTTGAATTTCAGCAGCTTGCTTTGCACACTGTTCATCACGTGCCATCTCTCGCCTGATTGCTCCAGCCAATACCTTCTCCACAGCCTATACAGACAAAAGCTATTTGTAACTACATATATTGTAGCTTTAGTTAGCAGATTTAAAGATGCTACCAACTTTGCTTAAACTTACTTTCAGAATCTGTTGCTGTTTTAGCTCATCACTTATTGGTCCGGTATCACTTGGTACTAATTGCAGATCCCTGCATGAATTGGGATCCATGCTCACATTTGCATTAGTCTCAAGTACACGAGAAGGAATTAGAGACAGAAGGTTATCTCTTGCATCAGATTCTTCTGGGTCAGTCTGAATCGCTACGTCAACCTTGCAAGGCTGAACATCCACAATTCTAGCATTGAACCCAACTGATGCTCTCCTCCATGCTCCGTTGTTTTGATGATTTCCTATGACTTGAAGTCCTCTCTGTATGCTGGCAGTCAGGTTTAACTTGCATCTGTCATCCGAGCATGACCTTTTTGTTGGCATGAGATTCTTATCTCCATCAAATGCATCAACAAGGGATGTCCCACCCCTTATTTTCACTGAAGCCTGTAATTCTTTAGATTCATTATCTCCAGGAGATATTGCCATATTTTCATGATTGTGGGGCTTCTCAATATCATTCTCATCAATTTCCATTTCTACATCACCACTATCTTCATGGATAGTTTGGAACGTAGTTGGACGACCCAAACTCATTTTGAGCAGATGTAGACTGCGCCTAGCATTCCATCCAGTGGAAAAGCTGCCACTGCTTCCATCTGAGCCTCCAGACTTCATGCGGTGAAGTTCATCCTGCAATATAGTCATAGGATACAGAATAAGAAATTTCTGGAGAAATGGAGTCAGAAGAACAAGCATTACAGACAAAACAACAAAGTTGTCAATAAGAACAAAATAGTACCTTCAACTGCCTGATCTGCTCACGCAGCATGTTGACATCTTCCTCTTTTTGTTCATTGACAACAGCATTGTTTTTTATAGATTTCGCACGTTGCGCAAACCTAAGAGTGCTTAATGTTTCACTCTTACAGCTGTATAACAATATTGAAAATACAGTAAGTAAAACACTAAAAAGAGCAGAGAAAAATGACTTATGGTTCAACATAATAGTACCTTTGTGATGGTGAAACAGCACAAATCATTGCAAGTTTGGCATTACCACCCAGTGATTCTTGTAATAGGAATGTCAGCTTTGAATCACGATATGGAACATGCCTTTGTTTTCCAGACTGTGATATTTCTGCCAATATATTAATCAAATTTCTGCAGTGGACAAACATATAATAATCAGAATCTGCATTTCATAGCTATATCCAATCACAAAATAAATGATCTGTCAACAAAATGAAAAATAAATGAAGCTACAAAATACATCTTATTACTTTCATGGCAATTCAAATATGAAATAACAAATCACCAAATAATTACAACTAGAAAGTTACTCATATTTTGCAAGCAAGAACAGAACTCAAGTTTATACTATTAACAAAAGACGACAATGACAGCAGAATTGACAAAACATAACTTCGATGAATGTATCACAAACAACAATTACAGATCTTACAATCAACAGCATATGATATAATTCACAAAGTTGACAATGGCCTGTGTTAAATCAACCTATATCTTTAGTGTAAAGTATAAACATACCCAAGTTGTGATAGAGAGCGGTTTATATTTCCTGCTTCTTTTAGGCGATCACCAAAAGCATGGGTTAGCTTTTGTCGCTCTGATCCAGCTAGATCTACTAAGTTTATCCTGCTAGTCCTTGTGCTGCTTGAGCCATCCTCCAGATTCTATATAACAATAACAAAGCATTCAAGAAGAAAGACATACATCTATGCTGAAATTACCAATGATTTAAGAGAGCATTGATCAGGTTTTTGATTCTTTGGTTTGACCGTTTGACCAATGCAATGAGTTGGTCTATTGTCATATCATCCGCTTATGCAAAAGACATGCAAAAAAATGAGGTATTGTTCATCACCACCAAAATCATGGGATAATCCCATCATAGAATGCCTGGATAACTAACTTTATGATGTCGGTAAAAGAAAAACACATATTCCTATTTATATAAGCAATGAAAGCTCTTTCTTTTCTACTTGACAAAAACCACCTACTTCTATGCAGTTTGGAATGTCCAGCTACAATAGCTAAATTTGTATCTTCCACTGTGCAAACGCAGGCAAACAAGTGCCAAAAACATAATATCGTGTCCCATAAGGCCATGAAAATTCATCATACTAAAAGAAGCAGGACAGAATGCAAGGCTTGGGCAGAATTGTCCCATACATAGATACATAGATGAAAAAAGAGAAAGAAACTGCTAAAGCCTAAACGGCACTCTGTAGTAGTATATCGAGATATATATAGGCAAACAAACATAAAATTGCAAGGATTAACTCCCCTAAATGTGCCTTCAAGCATTGACTATCCTAAACGTGCCTTCAAGCTATCAAGGACCAGACAAGCATCAAGATTTGGTGTATGCTTTTGAAGAATGGAACAAACTAGAAATATGATGTGGGCATATGAGGCAGCAACCTCACTCAGAACAATAATCAGCTCACAGAAACAAGGCAAGAAGAGATAGAGCATCATAATAACAGGGGAAAGAATACTTAATGCAGATAACAATAATTACAACTCACATTTAAAATCATATTTTGCTTCTTAATATATAGTTATATACATGCCCAAACAAAAGTTGAAAGGACACAAAAGTGTGATACTGTAATTAATAAAACTATATAACATAATGCAAGCCCAAATTCAACTACCTTTGATTCAGATTTGATGACGCATGTAAAAACACAATGTGAGCGTGAGCTATCTACATTCACGCTTGTTGCCCCAGTCCTCCGATTCGATAGGCCCTGCAACATATGAATTAATTGGGGTTCAACAACAGAATAAGAAAGAATATGCTGTATTTGTATGAGAGGTTACTGGAAATATCAACTAGGACAAAATAAGCATTCACCTATTGTGATCAAATTTTTAGAACAATTATGCAGTATATGTGAAACTTTTTCACATAAAATTCTTCCTCGATGATATTACTGTCATCGAAGAGAACAAGGAATTGGGTAAATTTAACACTCTCCAATGCCCATAGGATTGACAGAGCACATTGTCAACCAGCTAAGAGATAAAGCAATAAAATGTCTTGCGCATAAATAAAAATGCAAAGTAGTTTAGGTCAGAGTAATCATAATCATACAATGCACATTGTTCAAAAATCAAAATCACATCTGACAGCGCTACGTGGAAAATATAATTCTGCTATAAATTAGGATAAATATTCAACAGCAAAAAAGTATGAGATACATGTGAGCAATGTTGAGGCTAATGGACTTGGACTGCAATGGGCCAAAATTTTTAGGCAACTATACAAATATGCAGAAAACATCGTAGTAAACACACAGCAAGCCATATAATACATCTAACAAGCAAATCTTTAGATGATAATGTTTGAGGGGCGCATACCTTCACCAACAGTTGAGTTACATCCTTTGTAGTGAAAACTAACTCCTTCGTCAATGATTCAACATAGACACAGGCAGTTCTAACATCCTCTCTAATCTGCAAATAAATGGGTAATATAAGTAAAATGCCTAAACATCTATGCTACTAAGTTTTGCAATTTAATTTCACCTGAAGGTTTTTCAGAGATGGATCTAGCAAATCAGTAATCTGCTCATTGTAGATCTGCAAATTATAATCAAGACAGATTACATTTTCTATAGACAACAAGAACAATGAGAATATGCCCTAGGTTCTAAGAATAGTAATTGCCTCTAGAAAAGAGCAGATGCAATGGTAAGTTAGCTCTTTATCAGCGTGCTTTCCTTGTTCCTGCAGATGGAACCACAAATTTCAACTTCAACTCATAAAAACTCATAACAGAAAAGGCAGCTTAGAAAAGTTCAACACGTTACTTCTTTAATCCGAGAGAACAACTGCTCAAAAACACGGGGTGTCAGTCCCCTCTCACTGCCCGTTGAGTCTTCTAACAGTGCAGAAAGAGGGCCCCACATTGTGTAGGTTTTCCCACTGCCAGTCTTTTAGAATATCAAATGAAAATGAAAGAACATTAGTCAATATGTCTTCAACAAGTAAATAACAGTTGGATATTTGATTAAGATAATGATCACCTGGCCATAGGCAAATATCGAGCTGTTGAAACCTGACAGACAGTTTTCAACAAGTGGCAACCCAACAAGCTTGAAGATATGCTCCTACAAAAGTCCGAACAACAAATGTTTAATCAAACAATTTGCCACCAGAATTATAGTAGAGTTAACTAAAGGTAAACAGTGAAATTGTGTAGACTAACCATACAACTGTTATGACACAATCAAACAATAGTACACATAACGTTAAATTAATCAAACTCCCCCCACCCCCACCCCCACATGAAAAGCAAGCAAGTAAAATTATTCACTGCAGTTACAACTAAACATAGCAAACTTCCACTAAACCCAGACCTTAGCCCTGACAAAAAATTGTGCCATATCTTAAGGATGGTAAAACTGCCAAATGGATGGAATTCCCGGCTTACACCAGATCACCACTCTATTATCAATCCTCCCGAATTTGTTTACAGATAAGCACTTGATGAGAATAATCTAAAAATAGACAAGCACTAATTGAGAATCAAAGTAAACGTGCAACCGCTAATAATCTAAATCTACAGAAAGTCCAGCAAATTAATTTAGATAATCCACAACCCGTATAAGCCCATAGAAACCCTGGGAACACAAATGTTAGGCCCAAAATCCTCCAATTTTCCCCCAGCTTCACCTGCGTGGAGGCCGCTTCGGCGACTGCGTCGAAGGTGAAGTCCTGCCCCTGGATCGCGACCGAGTTGGTCGCCGTCTTGCGCACGCACACCTCAGAGGCCCGTCCATCCTCCCCAGCCTCCTCCTCCTCCACCCGGCACGGCGGCCGTATCCTCACCACCACCTGCAACCAACCCACACGCCCGCGCAAGCACACCACCGGTCAAGCCAGATCTAGGGCACCACCGAACCTCTTGATCCGAAAAGCAAAAACCGGTTGAATATATGCTCCTACAGAAGTCCGAACAACAAATCTGGGCGAGGATGGCTGGCGACAGGGGTTCGAGGGAGCTGGCGGTGGCCGGCGGGGCTAGGCCGGCGGCGGCTCAAGGGGGTTGGGCGACGCAGGGAGGGGGGCGGTAGAGCTAGGACTTGGGCCGTGCCGGGCCAGCACGGCATGGCCCATCGGGCCTTCGTGCCTAGTTGGGCCGTGCTGGCCCACGGCCAACTTGCTGGGCTAGGCCGGGCTGGCACGCAGTAGTAAAATTCAGGCCCAAGCATGGCCCATAGGCATGCTGGGCCTGTTCGGGCCGGGCCGCCCAAGCACGGCCCAACAGAGCTAATGCCGTGAAAAATTATAGTAAAAAAGAAAATAACTTTTTTCTAGAGACCACGATGCATGTAATTAGTTTATATGGGATTAGTTTGATTCCTATAATTAGTTTACACGTGATTAGTATGATTTCTATTGTATGGGTTATTAATATGTACATGATTTGTTTGATTCCGTTGGATATGATTAGTTTGATTCTATTCCTAACCTGAGAGGAGAGGAGAGCTTCACTGGCCAACCAAATTTAGCACGTCAGAATTGTAATTTTTATCGGCCCCTCACAGAGCCATGGCATCAGTTAGTATGGTTCTTTATAAGTGGAGTTTTAGGAGTTTTTGTTAACTAAAGCACCCCACAAATTTCGCTTCAGAAAGAGAGCAAGAAAGCTTCAATGAGAGTGATGGGCCATTTCCGTGCCTGATAGGCCATTTTCGTGCCGGGCCAGCCTAAGCACGGCCCATTAGCCGGGCCAGGCTGTGCCGGCCCACATGCCAACCAACCTGGCATAGGCACGGCCCATGTACGGATCGTGCTGGGCCATGCCTTGGACCATGCTAGATTACCGTGCCATGGTCCGGCCTAAAAAAGCACGGCCCATGTCCTAGCTCTAGGGGGCGGTGGGGGAGATGGCGGCACGAGGGAGGAGAGCAGGGGAGCTGACGGCGGTGGAGAGGGGCTCGAGGCGCACGGTAGAGAGGTGGGTGGGGTGGATAAGTATGGCCAGGTGGGTGTGGGTGTGGAGTTAGGGTTTTTGACTAAGTCACTGACAGATCAGCGCACCGCGTGTTTCAATTTTTCTTAGACGCGCTTGTCTAATTTTTTTGCGTACAAGCCAAAATATTTTTTAGTGACAGACAAACTGAGGTTTATTGATACATTTACCGACATATGGTCAGTCAGTATGCATCAACGATAGATAGTGGGTCGCTATTTATGACTATTACCGACAGACGGTCTGTTAGTACGCATTACCGACAGATTTAAAGACTTTAAATATCAATCTTTCTCCACAAATGTCTGAAGGTAAAATGATGTCATGGTGTAGTGAATTGGATTATGTTAGGATATGTACATAGACAAAATGTTAAAGAAGTTCAACATGCCGTATTTTAAGAAAGGTTTTCTACCAATATCATATGTCATAAATCTCAGCAAGACTCAGTGTCCGAATTCACCTGATGAGCGAGATAAGATGAATGGGATTCTATATGCTTCGGCAATTGGATCTATCATGTATGCCATGCTATGTATACGTCTAGATGTCTCGTATGCTTTGAGCATAACGAGTAGATACCAATCTGATCCAGGGGCGAGTCATTGGATAGCCGTAAAAAACATCTTAAAGTACTTGAGATGGACTAAAGATGTGTTCCTAGTTTATAGAGGTGAGGAAGAGCTCGTTGTAAGTGGTAACACCGATACAAGCTTTCAAACCGACAAGGATGACTACAGATTATAATCTAAATTCATTTTCTACCTTAATGATGGAGCGGTGAGCTAGAAGAATTCTAAGCAAAAGACGATATCTGACTCTACAACAGAAGTAGAGTACATAGCTGCTTCGAAAGCAGCTAAGGAGGCTGTTTGGATCAAAAGATATCATCTGATCCACGAGATAGTGGATAGAGGAGACTTAAAGATATGCAAAATGCAAACAGATCTGAATGTTGTAGATCCGTTGACAAAGCTACTCCCACAGCAAAAGCATGAGATGCATAGTAGGTCTATGGGTATTAGATACCTACATGGTTGACTCTAGTGCAAGTGGGAGATTGTAAGCATTATGTCCTTAGAGTCAACATGAAGATGTTGTACGAGGCATATTATGTTTATGATACACTATACTATTCCTTGAAAGTCATATATGAAACAGATATGACTAAGATCAGTAAGTACGTGACTTGTTCATGAGACTCGTAATGTGACTATTTCTAAATGATCCCTGATCGGTTTTAAGTCATATATGGAATAGATATGACTAAGATCAGCATGTGTATTGATTGATGATCATGTCTCATGGATCATGGGTATGGAGATACCAACTCAATAACATGGATGTATGTTGGAGAATATTTGTTGGATAGACCCGCTATAAGACACTGTTGAGATTTGATGTGTCATTAGTAGGTCTCGGTAGTATTTATGTAAAATCTTTAGACCTAAGATCGCCATTGTTCCTAACATGCGTAGTGGCTTACTTTGGGACTACTAAATGATATTCCATAACTAGGTAGTTATAAAAGTAGTCATCGGGTCTGCTATGAAACATGTAGCGGGATGTGAGTGATCAAGATGGGATTTGCCCCTTCTTATGGGACAGATATCTCTAGGCCCCTCGATGTAGTGGATTATGAAAGTGTATGGCCATATGTGATTAAAGAGTTAATCACATGTTATAATCCAATATAGAGATCGAGAGAGGGATCGAGCTATTGATAGGATGGCATAAATCTCACCTTGTGCTCGATCAATATCGTGAGGCAAAGGGACATGTACATGAGATATATTACAAGGTTCGGCCGATATGATCTTTACGTATACATGGGTTAATATGCTTTGCTAGATGCCGTTATTAACAGAGTGTGAAGAGAAGTTTCCATATGTTAACCAAGCTATACATGAACCTACCGCCCGGATGGGCCTGAGAAAGGACATCTATATATATGAAGGTGCAGGGCACAGGGAAGGAGAGATTTTTGCCTTTTGCTAATTCGCATGTTGATGCGATTCTCGTGCTAAATTGTTAGCCACCGAGTGCAAACCCTAGCCGCCACCTCTCGAGCCTGACCACCTCGCTAACCGCCCGGGTGCTAGTACACCATCGGCCAGCATTACACCCTTAGATATGTGGATACCAGTAGAGGCGTTGCTTTACTGCTTCAAATCGACATCGACACCACTGATCAGATTGATGGCGTCATCGGCTTGAAGGAGAAGTCCTCGAGAGTTCCTGACCACGACGATTGGCTTTCTGATCACTTCGGTATGCTCGAGTTAGATCAGCTCGCTACTCTAACTTTCCTTCCGTTGCACTACGTGCCTGAGGTAATGATTTATGGTCCCTCTCTAGCAAGGCTTCCTAGTGTGTACGGTAGAAAAAGTTTTGTTTTTCGGCTAGCGTAGCCTCCGCAATCCCCAATAGTAGTGAGCCGATCCAACACGCGCGCGCTGATGTGGTCGAGAAGCCGATCAATGGGGTCGGGAGTTGACGTCGAGAAGCTGATCAACGTCCTCGAGAAGCCTTCGCCTGATCTCCCACAAGACAATGACAACCTTCACCAATCTGATCAGCAGTGCCGATGCCGATAAACGCAGCAGCTAAAGCAGTGCCTCTACTGGTATCCACACATCTAGGAGTGAAACACCGATCCAAGGTATACTAGCACTTGGCCGATCGGCGACATGATCGGGCTGAAGAGAGGCGACGGTGACCTAGATTTCACGGTGGTGGCTAACAGATTAGCATGCGAAAAAGCACACCCTGCATGAACCCTCGCCCTCATATATATAGATGTCCTAGCTTGGGCCCTTCTGGGCCCAACTAGGACTCTACTCAGATCTCTATCCGATCTGTTTGGATCTCTATTAAAACCGTTTGGATCTCTATCCAAACTAAGCCCAATTCAAATTCTATTCGAATCTGGTGTTCCAACCCATTAAGTGTGCGACCCTATAGGTTCACGTATAGCTTGGTTAATGCATGGAAACTCCCTTCCAATACTCCATTAACAGTAGCCTCTAGCAAAGCATATTAACCCAAGTATACATAAAGATCATATCGGGTGAACCTTGTAATGTTCCTCATGTACAAATCACTTTGCCTCACAATATTGATCAAGCACAAGGTAAGACTTGTGTCATCCTATTAATAGCTCAATCTCTCTCTTGATCTCCTTACTAGATTATAACATGTGATTAACTCCTTAATCACATCGGCGTGATCATGTATTTTCATAATCCATTACATCGAGGGGCCCAGAGATATCTCTCATGTAAGGAGGGGCAAATTCGATCTTGATCACTCACATCCCACTACATATTTCATAGCATACCCAAAGACTACTTTTGTAACTACCTAGTTATGGAGTAGCGTTTGGTAGACTCAAAGTAAGCTCTATGTATGTTGAAAACCATGATGATCTCAGGTCTAAGAACTTTACATAAATACTACTAAGACCTACTGATGATACTTTAAAACTTGACGGTGTCTCATAGTGGGTCTATCCAATATATGTTCTCTAACATACATCCATGTTGTTGATTTGGTATCTCCATACTCATGATCCATGAGACATGATCATCAATCAATACACATACCGATCTCAGTCATATCTGTTCCATATATGACTTATATCCGATCAGGGATTATTTAGAAATAGTTATATTATGAGTCTCATGAAAGAGTCACGTACTCATTGATTTATAATGGTTGTTTCTATTTCAAGGAACAAAGTAACTTTTTTCATAAACATAGTATGCCACATAGAACATCTCCATGTTGTCTCTAGGGCATAATGCTAACAAACTCCCATTTGCACTAGAGTCAGCTATGTAGATATCTAATACCCATAGACCTAGTATGCGCCTTATGCTTGTGCTGTGGGAGCGGCTTTGTCAATGGATCTACAACAATCATATCAGTTTACACTTTGCATATCTTTATATTTCCCCTATCCACTATCTCGCGGATCAGTTTGCCTCTACTTTCTCCTGGTGGATGACCCTTCGGGCTCGAGTACCTCGGATGAGGAATTCTCGGGGATGCTTGAGGGCCTCGAAGTTCAACTTTAGGTCTTCGTCGCTGATGTGGCGAGGAACGGGGTCGAGCACACCCTAGCCCATGTCCAGGTGCACTACCCCAACATGGATCTCCCACAGTCGGTGGCTGGGTTCCCTGCCAGGTTGTCCCCCTAGGAGGCCCTTGTGCTTCGGCAAGGAGTGGAGGGACTTGTCACGATCATTGCCGAGGATTTTCATCTTCTTCCAGTTGATGAGGACCTGGAGCTGCCTCCGTTGCCTGAAGAGTAGTGTAAAATAGCCTCCGTAAAAAGTTGGAGTGGATGATTAGACTAAGTCCTTTGTAAAAAAACTTGTCTGTATGAATGAAATCCATCTTCTGCTTAACTTTGAAATTGTTGTGTGCCAAAGTTGTTAGCGTCTTAAGGAATCTTGAGTTAGCCATATAGTACTCAGCGTAGGGATCTAATGCCATGTGCACGCCTACCGACATCAGGCAACATAAAGTTCCCGAGAGCTTCGAAACTCTGGATTTTAAGTTAAGTACTTTGCAAAGATGTGGTCAGGTCTCGAGCTCCCGGTGTAGCCGTATAGTTTTAGGCGTAGGAAACTAATGCTACATACATGCTAACCCGACATCAGGCGTCATGAGTTCTTGAGATCGTCGAAGCTCTTAGCAAAGTTGAGGCTAAGGACTTGAGTCCCCGAGGATCTTAGCAATTGGACAAGTATCGAGAGGGGCGCTGCTGCTAGCTCTTTTTCACTCACACGGTTAGTAATACCAAACCCAGAGCTGCTTCTGTGAGATCATGTGTATGATCATTTATTTATGATGAATAAATTGGCTTTGATATTGATATGTGTTGAACAAATTAGTTTTGATTAATTTGAGCGATCGAGTACTTTGGTTGAGTTGTCGAGCACTCTTGTCGGGCACTCAGCGCTTAGCACTCGAGGAAATTCAGCCCTCGGGAGAATTCAGCACCCGAGAAATTTCAGCACTCGGGATTTTGGATCACTCAGATTTTTGATGTTCGAGTTTGATCATGTGCTTTAAATTGTTTATTCAATAAATACACAATGTTTATGATGTATTGAAATATTTGAGTTAGGTTGGAAAGAATTGATTAGACTGATTGAGTCAAGTTGGAAAGAATTTATGCTCAGGAAAGGGTTTCTTGGTTTGTTCCTGTGCATGCATTGCTTGAGGGCGAGTCATGGTCGATGACGAGATCGAAACTAGGCTCAGGGATGAGCTGAGGTTCGAATGGTCAAGGATGTCATACGAGACGCTCGGGCTACAGGATGCTGCACGTGAAGATGAGGTTTCCATATAGCATACGCCACTACTACAGAAAACCCTATTAGTGACG
>KE373017.1:205485-215579 GCA_000418225.1 Zizania latifolia | reverse complement strand
CCACGGTTTTGCCACATCAGCAAAATCGCCCTTCAAATGTGTAAATTGAACTATTTTACAATACTGTGGGTGATTTTTAGACGGTAAAATTCTTTGGGAGATTATTCAGACTTCAGCAATACTTCGAGGGTGTAATTTAGACTTTTTCCTTTATTTTATAACATAGTTGTAAACTTCAGCAATTGTATTACAAGTACATGTTGGTTTAAATTGTTTTCAAACAATTTCTTAGTTAGAAAGATAATAGCTGAAAAACAAGTACACGATGAAACTGTACTGTTTTTTTCAACCATAGCATCTTTTTGCTACTATAAAGTGAAATTTACCACTCTCTAGATTCTACAACGTGTGAGATGAAGAGGTGTATGAGAAGAAAAAAATTAATTTCTCATCCTAATTTTGGATTAAAGAAAGAATAAAAATACAATAATACTTATCTAGGGCCATATGATGATATTTGTATGAAAGATGAAAGAAGGGGCATATCATCAATTCCCCTTCATCTCTCTGCTCCTCGTGCGCCTCGTCCTCTATGATGGCGTGAGTCACCTGAACTCTAGCCTTAAATCAGTGACCAGCGGCTGTGACGGCGGTGGCGGCGGAGTGGTCGGAGATGGCGGCGAAGCGGGAGCTCTTGAGCACGCTCAGGAACCTCAAGGTGAGGAGTCCCTTCACCCCGCCTGCTTCCATCACAACACACCTTTGACATGCTTCCTTTTGTGTGTGCGGTGCATTTGTTAAGGTTAAAGGATGTGACAAAACTTGATGTGCCTCATAAACAAAGAAGGTTATGGATCAACACCTTTATAAGTATGAGTTTATACCACACTATACTCGGTGGATATGTCATAATGAGACCGAACGCGCCAGAGATGAGGTGGTGCGACAACGCACGGACAACGATGATGAAGGGGTCGGATACATGTGAGATGGTTTCCATGACGCATATTTTGATGAAGCACATAGTGAGGAAGTGCCGAAGCCAACCGCAAAGGCCTTTTATGATATGTTACTTGCGTCATAGTAACTCTTTCATGGACATACCATGGTTTCTCAACTGTATGCCATAGCACGTCTAATGACTGTCAAGTCCTAGTTTAGCTTGAGCCGAGAATGTTTTTTTATATACAGTTATACTAAATAACTTCTCCTTTTTGCAGTGGTCATTGGTGGGATCGGAAACGAATGAGCCGGAGCCAGCAGGATTTGAATGGAATCCGTGGGACCTGCACCCTTGAAGTTTTCTCCGATTAGTTGCCTAAAATTGTGATGTACTTGTGTTATGAACTCGTACTTTGAACATGTGGTGTTCGTGATGAAGGACACGGATTTTGTGAACTTGTAATGGATTTGTGAACTTGTGATGATTTGGTGAAATGAGATGACTTTGTGAAATGTGATGTGTATTGTGTGAATTTTGTGAAATGTGTAAGTAAATTTTTTGAAATGTGAGTATGCGACATGGATGTGGATATGGGTATGTATGTGAATGTATACGAATTTGTGAATGTAGTGAAATTTAAAAAAACAGAAGGTTTGTTGAGTGTGAACACTCGGCAAAGAGACTCAAATGCACAGAATTGTGCCACGTGACATGATTCTATGTGTTCTGGCACATTTTTGCCGAGTGCCATTATGGGCACTCCGCAAAGAGGACAAGGGTTTGCTGAGTACTTTTTGAGAACTCGGCAAACACCCAAATCAGGCATCGTCCGGGGGGCGCCATGTGTTCGCACACTCATCAGGACACATGGCACGCTATGAGGGGCCACACATTCTAAGGTTTGCCAAGTATCTCACGCGGCACTCGGTAAACAGGTCATCACGTTGCCTATAGTCGTTAGGTACTTTAGTTTGCTAAGTGCCACGTCTAGCACTCGGTAAAGCCAATGTGGCACTCAGCAAATAGTTCACCAAGTGTTTTTCATCGAGTATCACATTCAACGAACCCTTTACCAAGTGTTTTCGGGTGGTCAGTGTGTGCCAAGGGCACATGACAAAATCTTGAATTCTCGTGGTGATATATCATGTTTTGAGAGTTTTATATCTACTAAGAATCTGAAGAAGTTGGTATATTCTGAGATCTCGGCCCATTCTATATGTATGGGCTAGAATTCCAGTTTATCAAACTAGATCTAAATATTTATTTCTAGATTTTGCAGCTATTAAATTTCATAATTTAAAATAATCTCAAACCCACTACCACGAAAACAATCTTTAGTAGCGGAGCTTTACTGATGGATAAATGATATGTGTCACTAATAAACTTTTAGTGACGGGCCATTTTGGACACGTCAGTGATGTTGCCTTAGTAGTAACGGGTCGTAATTAGGCTCGTCACTAAAGAGGGGGCACCCCCATTAGTGATGGGTTTAATTAATACCCGTCACTAATGGGCGTGATGGGCAGCAACTATCACCCGTCACTAATGATCCAGTGACCGGCGGTAGTTTCTGCCCATCACTAATGGCTAGATCATTAGTGATGGACAGATACTATCACCCGTCACTGATAATGTGTATAAATAGGTGGGCGCCAATAGAACGCTTTCATATCGCGCAGAACACTAAATCTTAGCGGCCACGCCTTCTCCTTCGATGTCATTCCACCGTCATGCTCCACGCCTTCTGCCATCGTTCTCCTCCGTCGTCACGGCCTCCATCCCATCGCGGCCTCCTCCTCTGGTTTCTATCCCATCGCCAACCCTCCTTGCCGTCGCCTCAAGGTCCTCCTCCGACATGGCAAGGGTTTGCGAGTTTGTGAATATGTTGTACGTGAATATATATGTTGTATGTGAATATTTTGCTTCGTGAATATGTATTTTGCTTTGAGAATATATATTTTGCTTTGTGAATATGTTGCTTAGTGAATAATTTGATTTGTGAATATATATGTTGCTTTGTGAATATTTTGCTTTGTGAATATGTTGCTTTGTGAATATTTTGCTTTGTGAATATGTTGCTTAGTGAATAAAAGTTGCTTTGTGAATATATATGTTGCTTTATGATTTAGGGACATAGCAAGCCTTCCAAGTAATCAACAGGACACTCCCACCGGACAACGTGCTTCCACTAGTAGACAGATCCCTATGGTACCAATTTATGTTCCTGACAGTTACCTCATAAAGATCAATCATCTAGCCAACGATGGGTATCACCAGGTTTATATATTGTATATTGTATATATTATTTATGTGCTAATAAAACTAACAAACCGATGTTATATTATCTTATTATTGTAGTTTTTATCAAAAAAACTTTGACGATATCAATAATATTCGCGCTGGTGACACCCTTAAGATATTAACAAGAGATGGGTGCACCAGTGAAGTTGAGGTTGCGAGATGTGGAGCCAGGGTATGTCTCCACAAAGAGTGACCCGAATTTAGTCAAAGAGGCGGCCTAACACAAGGGGACTGTGTGGTAATAACAATGGGACATGCCCTATTAACAGTTATGGCTAATTTTTACACTAACTTTGATAATAAAAAGACCCCAACGATCATAAAAGTGGAGGACAATGATAGTTGTATCTATAGCAAACTAACATTACTTACTAGACATGCATATTTTATTTATGTACTTAAATTGATATTTTATAATATCAGGGGAGGGTCCTAACAATGTTGTAAAGAAGAAGGGGAAGCAGATAGCCAGGGAGGTCGACACCGACCAAATGGACCAATTGAAGCACATCTGTTATTTTGGCAATCCACCAGATATAACTCCAGTAAGGAAGGTTCTCCTACAAGACATCTCAGGAAGTTTTTCCTCTGAGACTTAGTTATATGTCTGCACAATAAATAACTTGATCATCAATAAAAAGTCGATGGTAAGCTAATTGCACTAGTCGGTGGTTAACTAGATCATCTATATACTTGGCATTGTCTAACTAACTTTGTTTAAATTTTATTGTTATAGTACTTTTCAAGGCAATACTGTGAGAAATACATCACACCTCACCTACACCAGCAGACCACCGAGATTCAAGTGGCAGCAGTAGGGTCTAAGGCAGTCCTAATTACAGTGCATAAATCCACAGATGGATGGTGCTACCTAACTACTGATTTTAGCCAATTTCTTCGAGATAACGCGTTTGAAGTTGGCATAGTATGCACCTTTCATTTCAATATTAACAATGGTACAGTTGAGGCTATCATGTATGTGGTGTAAACCTAGGGTACGATATCTTCTTATCCATCTTTCTTTTTGCACTGATAACCATTGTGCATATTGTACTGATTCTTTTTTCTTCAGGGAGAAGGAGTATGGGGTGACCATAAAAGAGGCCGCAAAACTAGACATGTGCAGCATTAATCAATTTATGGCTGGTAGACAGAGAGAATCTCTGCATGACACTATTCAAGCTCTATAAAAGTTAGAAGTTAGCTAGAAGTTAGAAGTTAGGGAACGATGTTCTTATGAAACTTTGTTTTAGCCATACAATTTCTTCGAAATAACGAGTTAGAAGTTAATATATGTGATATTGATTTGGTTATGAATCTTCTATGATGAATTGTATGTGTTCATTCTATGATGAATTGTCTATGTTATGCTTTAGAATATAATATTAGATATGTTGACTGCTAAATCCTGGCTTTGATTCAGGATGTAGCATAAAAACTATTAATTTTTTAAAAATAACCATAATATTAGTGACGGGTAACAATAATCACCCGTCACTAAAGACCCCTTTAGTGACAGGTGACATTACGATCCGTCACTAATGATGTTACATCACTGACGTAATAAAAGTGACGGGAGACTTGTTCGTCACTAAGAGCAACTCTAGCAGTTTTCTTAAAACTCATCCCATATATCTCTCATATAGGGAATGGCCCTAAAAGATTCTATCCCTATACAGCTTAGGTCTCTAGCAGTTTTTCTAAAACTCATTCCCTATATTTTAAAATCCTCTTTTTTATTTAGAACAGCAGCTAAATTACAAATCTAATCATAAGACATATATATAAGTTTCTTAAGCAATAGATAAAATAGGGTCTGAATCGATAGCAAGTTTGTTTAAGAGCACAAGTGAATGAGGATAAAACATAAACATGCTTGGTATAGATTGCAGTTCAACCCTCAAATATCCCAAAAAAACTAAATTAAATGATCTGTTTGGGCCATTTTCTTGGCAAAAAGTATAGATACACGACATTAAACATTCTATTTACTTTAGAAAAATTACAAATAACATGGGCTGTACAAAGCTGAATGACAGTCTAGAAAATATATCTGTTGTCATTTATTTTAGCTTATCTTCACTAGCCCCCATACAGCCTTCTTGTCCTGTGTTTACAGGAATTTCAATTGCAAATGACAAAATGATGCGAGCAAATGCATACTTGGTCAAAAGTGGCTTGAAAAAAACTCACTCATTTAGACCACCATTAATCAAGAGAAAAATCTAAATGGCTAAATGAATCTTGCTAAGAACAACCCGTGCATTGGCAAGCATGAAGTAATCTGTCAATTCAAAATTTGAAGCTAATCACGAGATTAAAGAAGAAGTTCACATAATGAAATAAATACCAGATCAGATCGAGAGCACTACAGGCTGGCCGGGCTTCACGGCGGGATCTGGACGGAGGCCGGCGGGCTAGAGGCCGGCAGGTGGCGGAGGGCAGCAGGCGGCAGAGGGCGACGGGCGCTGGAGGTCGGGGTGGCCTTCACACGGCGTCTGGCGATGGGAGCCCGACGGGATCTAGACGGAGGGCTCCGGCTGGATGGCGCTGGCTGGAGAAGCGACGGGCAGCGCGAACGGGGAGAAGGCGCGAATGGGCTGGAGCGCGTGGGAACGGCGCACAGGCTGGAGATAGGGGATGAGTTCTGTTCCCCAGATTTGGGGATGAGGAGAGAGGAGTAAGGAATGGAATAGGGTAGGGGATGGGATAGGAATCTGCTGGAGGATGGTTTTTGTAGCAAATGCTCTAAATTTGATTATAGAAAAGCAGATAGGGCATCTGCTGGAGATGCTCTTAGTTTGCAGGCTGAAATAGTTCTGTTCAGATGCAAATATTTTTCTGGCCATTGGATTTGATCAGACGACTCTAGGTCCACGTGCCTAACTTCCTCCACATGCAGGCCGCCTGTTCTTTGACCGCGCTCAACAGGCTAGCGCTGGGGCCGTCGCGCCTGGTCCTCCTGCGCACGCGCCTGACCGTCAGAGCATAATAACATTTTTTTATTCTAGGCTAAAAGTTTTAAGGAATCAAATAATTCAGAACCAAATGACTTGATGTTCTTTTGATTGTCTGTCATTCTCATTATTATGCTTCACTTCGTATGTCACAAATTTCTCTTCCTCTCTTTCTCTCTTCTAACGATGGATTTTGCGCAACTTTAAAATAGCGGTATTAGCTTTTAGGCTACTGCTCTTTTATTTTGGTCAGTGTTAGAAAAATCGGTGATCGGTAGCTGATTGGCCGACCACCGAGTAGAAATTAATCAGTTAATCGGCGAATTAACTAAATTAATCAGTCGATCAATTAATCAGTCCACTAAATAATTAAATAATGTATTGTTCATACTTAACATGCAAATCAGTTATAGTTTTAAGATAAACATTGCTAGCCATTGGATGTCTTTCTATCTCTCTTAGCTCGTTATCTCTCCATGTCCTCTTTTTCTCCACTGCCAGCCTTCAGGTCTATACTCTATCCAACAGTTGTAAAAGTGTATTGGAAAGAGTAAAGGCTGCTGGGAAAGATATTTTATAGATCTCTCCGTGTCTACTTCACCACGCACGAGAGAGCAGAGGGGACAGGAGGGTGTAGGCTGCGTTGCTCTATGTCTCTGTCTCTTCCCCCTCTCATTCTCTCTCTTAAACTCCTGCCTTCTCTCTGCCTCTCAACGAAAGAAGCCAGTGCGCCTTCTCTCAGCCTCTCAACAAAAGAAGCCAGCGAGGCGCAGATCCTGCGCAAGCCCGACGTGGCCGTTTGGTGCGGATCAGGCGATGGCGGCGACGGCGCGGGAACGATGCGGTGGCAGCACGGTCCCGATGAGGTGGCGGTGACGCGGGAATGACACGGCGGCACGTGGCCCCGACGAGGCGGTGGTGCAGATCCAGCAACGGAGGGACTCGGAGCGGTTACGTATGTTGGAGAGAAGGAAAGGGGAAAACAGAACTCTATTTCTTTGAAATGATTAATCGATGGGTGCTGATTAATCGTTGATCATAGATTAATCGGCTTGACTAGCTGATTAATCGGTCCACTGATTAATACACCGATAACAGGTTAAATTAATTGGAGTTCGGCCGATCACCGATTAACTGGCTGATTAATCGGTGATTCGACCGATTTTTTCATCACTGGTTTTGAATATGAAATGAAGTTCTTCTTTAGGACTTTATCCCGAACCTCGTTGAGCTACAATATGTCAATCGATTCAGAATACTTCATGTATTTTGATTAACGATGGTTGCACGGTTTTTGCCGTGTTTGGGTAAAAAGTGGAGAGAGTCTTTTTAATTTCTCCTTAATATGAAAGCTTTTTCTACAGAGATTCAGAAACATACATATTCGGTTCAACATAGAGTTAAACTCTCAGGTATACGTAGAAAGAGTCAGAGTCAGATCCTATCAGGGATATGACCCCTGGGTATCCCGCGTTGGGCTTATCAGCCCAGACCGAGAGCAGGCCAAGTCTAGTATTAGAGTCCGGTATCGCTCATGAAGGGGGTTCAATCCCGATGAGGAATATTAGGTCCTTATATGGAAAGTAAACCCTAGATCTGGTATACAGAGATATTTTTGTACCGGAATCCTTGTAATTAGGGAATTAGGACCCGAGTTCGGTATGTAGTCTCAACATGAGGAAAACCGACTCAGGGTAGAGGCCTGGGTTGTTGGGCTCGCTCCTTGACTATATAAAGGAGGCGAGGCACATATGCATCTTACTTTCGATGTCTTAAGCCCTGATCACTTAAGTGCATTGTTTTATAAGCTTAAACACCATATAATACACTAAAATACTGGACATAGGGCTATTATCCCTCAGGAGGCCTAAAGTAGTATAAATCTTGGCTCTTGCTTCCTAGAGTCGACCATTAGGTCTGAGAGTGCCGCGCTTCCCTAATCATCTATTCACCACCTCGGGTACCCCCTTGGGTGGACTGCTCAGTAATTCACCGATAGATCTATTCTTGCTCTACTAGAGGCTTAATGTTGTACTTGATGCACTTGAAACGCTCCTTTAGAGCATCTCATAGCACTCTCTAATTCATCGTGGCCGTATACTCATCCTTCAAAGTGGGAGGGATATGTCGACGAAAATAGATTGTGTTACAGCCTGAGTTTTTAGAAAATAAAATAATAATAATAAGTCAAAATAAAATGAATAAAAAAATTTGGAATTAAAGAAGTAAAGGAAAAGAAAGTTTTTCTTTTAAATAAAATTTGAGAGAAATTTTCTAAATAAATTTTTGCTAAGAAAGTTTGTTTAAAATTTTGAGAAAGTCTGAAATTTTTCTAGAATTAAAAACCTATTTTTATATTTTAAAAAGGCCTTTTCCAAAGAAAGAAAAAGAAGCAAATAAATATTTTTTTAAATAAAATTCCCCCTTAGGTCTGGGCCGACCGCAATCGGCCCAACCTCCTCTCCTTTTTCCCCGCTGGTGTCGCTGCGTAAGTACGACAGTTCTCGATGGGGTTACCCACAGAGGTGTTTTAATTAGGTATGAGGGGATATCTATGTTCAAAATTCTATGGTTGCCTCTAAGAATGCGAGACAGAAAGTTTTAGATAGGTTCGGGCCTCTCGGAGGATAATAACCCTAATCCTGTGAGTTAGAGTATGAGCTAAAGAGCCTAAAAATGGCCTTAGGCTTGTGTATGCGTCTGTGTGAACAACGTCGTAGCTTGTAAGAGGTACCCCGATCCCTTTATATATTATAGGGATCGAGGGGTTATTGTCTAGGCATTAACAGCCCTATTAATCCCCTTTACAGTAGTTTAAATCATCAGGGATCGTGGGCTAATAAGTATAGCATTATTCGCTATATTAATTTGACTGTTACGTCTTGAAGTTTATAGTCATTGATGGTGCGGACCGACCGTTGAACTGGCCTCCTGAGTCCAAGCAATCGAGGTGTCCTCTTGAGTGCCTGACTCAAGACTCCTTCCTTTGGCTGACTACTTCTGGGATGCGCGCTGGTCCGACCCCTTTTAAGTTGTCTTTAATACTTTGTCTTCCCGACCCCATATTCCGTCTGATCATAATAAATGCTCTCGAGAAGTACCCTAGGGTCATACCCCGACAGGAGCCCCTGAGCTCTTTACGGCAGAGAGGCGATGTTCGTCCGAATAGAGTCAAGAAGCCATAAGGAGCACCAGCGTTTCAATGGATCTCTTTTATTTTACCTGGTAGGGGCACTGATTAGGTGCACCTGCCTGGTGTAGCCCCCGAGCTCAGAGTTTGTTAGAAGAAGAGACTCCAAGCTCCAAAGTCATGTGTGACGTTTATCAGGGCGAGGAGCATCCGAGCCCCCGGGCGTTTTGACGACTAGGCGTCCGTTGGAGTCAAGGGGCGTCTGTGCCCTCGAGTGTTCTAGCGAATAGGCGTCCGTTAGAGTCGAGTAGGCGTTTGTCGGAGTCGAGTAGGTGTTCATTGGAGTCAAAGGGCGTCCATCGGAGTCGAGTAGGCATCAATCGAAGTTGGGGGGCGTGCGAAACCCCTGGAGATTTGGTGGACAGATGTCCGTTGGAGCGCGGGCGTCAGTTCGCATCCCTTGTTTAACCGTCGGATTTATTTTTAACGGTGAGATGGAGTGATTCGGGGAAGTAAACCGGCGCTGATGATGATGTGGATTTCCACTCGGAGCGGTTATCGAGGCGATTAGGGCACGCCGAAGGAGTTGAGGCATCGCTCCACCGATTATAAATATTCCCCTTCGTGTTCCTTCCGCCGTAAGCCCTTTCGTCTACTTCCGAGCTCTAGCCTTCATCTTCCTCGCGTTCACACTTTCCTTCGCTGGCTCCCCGTCGGTCCAGCCACCATTGCTAGTGCGTGGTGTGCTATCGCAAGACACGACACTTGTTCAATTTGAAGCCTCTCGCTCCACCATTAACCAGGCCAATGGCGTCCACAGATG
>KE373017.1:149587-185639 GCA_000418225.1 Zizania latifolia | reverse complement strand
GGAAGACCGCCTGGTACTAAACTTATTAGTATTGGTTGGGATATCCACCCGGTACTAAAAGCCTACACATTAGTACTGGGTCGACACACCAACTGGTGCTAATAACTTTAGCACCGGATGGTATCCCAAACCGGTACTAAATCATTCTCCTAATGTATTCGATATCCCAAAAATCTCCTATTCCTCATTTCTGCCTCTGTTCTTCAGTTCTTCTTCCGTCCGTGCGACCACTTCAGGGTTTAGTGTTTAGCCCAGCTAACCGCTCATCAGCGATCCAGATCGGGCAACGACATGGTAAGCCTCCCAAGTGGTGCCGCCAGACATCGTGCTTCTAGCAGTAGGTCGATCACCACTAGGGTATGTTGTTTTCCTTATTTTTTGGTTATTTCAGGGTTAATTAAATACTGCATTATAAGATATTGTTATTTGGCCGATCTATACTGCAAATGCTATGTATAGATGTAGTAATCCCTGTCAATAATCTTAGTACTGCAATGTACATGTTATTAATTCCATTTCTGCGTCGGTCGACCAGTACGCCTCACTCAAATATGCAATGGAAATACTGCATCTTTAGTACCGATTATGCAATGCATCTAGGTTTAATTTATTAATGCAAGTGATATAATGCAGATGAATATGTAATATGGATTAGTTCGTCAACTTTTGTACAATCTCAAGTGAAATTGGTTTGACAATTGGCTATTTTAGGTGCCGGCTTATGAGCCGAGGGATTGCGTTTTGAAAATCAGTTATTGGCAAATGCGTCACATCGTATGTATATACATTGCATTTTCTATTTATGTGGTAACAAAATCATAACAAAGTGATGTGATGTTATCTCGTTGTTCTAGTTTCTATCAAAAAGCTTTGTCGATCTCCATAACATGCACGAGGGTGACACTCTTGAGATATCAACAAGAGATGGCTACACCAATATGATCGATGTTAAAAAATGTAGAAGCTCCTTCTGTCTAGGTAAAGGGTGGTGTGAATTTTATTACCGAGTCCGCCTAGTAGAAGGGGACTATGTGGTACTAACAATGGGAGCCCCGCTGTCCACCAGGGCTACCCTTTTCAATAATTATGGCGAGGAGAAAGCACCACCAGCTATAATAGTGGACTCAAGGGATAGCGGTATATATAACGAACTCACATTAATTATTATACATGCATGCCTATTTTATATATGTACTTACCGACTTTTTTTATAATGGTAGATGATATTACTGGATCTGCACGACTAGCTAAGAAGAAGGGGAAACAGAAATCTAGAGAAGCAGGCGACACCGACCAACTGAAGACCATCTGTTTTTTTAGCAACCCAACAGATCTAACGACTGAAAGGAAGGAATGCCTTTAAGCCATCTCGGCTATGACATCCTCCGGTACTCAATTGTACATCTGCACAATCAATCTGTTAGCCATCAATAAAAAATGATGGTAAGCACTTTGTACATGTCACAATTGCAAACATTTATACCTAGCTGTCGCTGCGTAAGTACGACAGTCCTCGATGGGTTACCTGCAAAGGTGTTTTGGTTAGATGTATGGGGATCTCTATGTTCGGAATTCGAAGATTGCCTCTAAGAATACGAGACAGAAGGTTTTAGACAGGTTCAGGCCTCCCGGAGGATAATAACCCTAGTCCTGTGTGTTGGAGTATGAGCTAAAGAGCCTAAAACCGGTCTTTAGCTTGTGTGCGTGCGCGTGTATGAACAGCGTAGCCTGTAAGAGATACCCCCGATCCCTTTATATACTACAGGGATCGGGGGGTTACCGTTTAGGCCTTTAACAGCCCCATTAATCCCTTTTACAACGGTTTAAAACACTAGGAATCGTGGGCTAATAAGTACATCATTATTTATCATATTAATTTGACTGTTATGTCTTGGAGTTTATGGTCATTGATGGTGCGGACCGACCGTTGGGCTGGTCTCCTGAGTCTTAGAGGTCGGGGTGTCCTCCCAAGTCCTAGCGGTCGGGGGTCCTCCTGAGTGCCGGACTCAGAACTCCTCCCTTCGGCTGACTGCTTCTGGGATGCACGTTGGTCCGACCCCTTTCAAGACGTCTTTAAGGCTTCGTCTTCCTGACCCCATGCTTCGTCCGATCATCATAAATACTCTCAGAAAGTACCCCGGGGTCATATTCCCGATACTAGCTATATGCACTTGACTTAGCTAACTAGCTACTGGAACATTTAATTGTAACAGTACTTTTCAAGAAAGTATTGTGTGAAATACGTCACACCTTACCTACACCAACAGACCACAGATATCCAAGTGACAGTAGCAGGAGGCACACCAGTCCCAATTGCAGTGCATAAATCAACAGATGGGCGCTATTACCTGACGGCTGGTATTGGCCATTTTCTGCAAGCACACAAGATAGTTGTCGATATAATTTGCGCTTTTCATCTCCACATTAGCAATGGTGCACTAGAGGTAACTGTGTATATACTTTAGATTAGAACAACATCTGTTACGTGGTGTAAATTGCTGGTACCTACAATGATTGGCTGAAATGAAACCATCTGTTATGTGGTGTAAATTAGTTGTGAAGAATTTATATTGAAATGAAATCCAACTTAGTTATGAAGAATTTCAATTAAAATTGAATCCAACTTAGTTGTGAAGAATTTCAATTTCAATTGAATCCAACTTTGTTGTGAAGAATTTCAATTGAAATAAAATCCAACTTAGTTGTGAAAAATTTCAATTGATTATGACATCCAACTTAGTTGTGAAGAATTTCATTTGAAATTGAATCCAAATTAGTTATCAAGAATTTAAATTGAAATGAAATCCAACTTAGTTGTCAAGAATTTATATTGAAATTGAATCCAACTTAGTTGTGAAGAATTTCAATTGAAATGAAATCTAAATTAGTTATGAAGAATTTCAATTGAATCCAACTTAGTTGTAAATAATTTCAATTAAAATAAAATCCAACTTAGTTGTGAAGAATTTTAATTGAAATAAAATATGTGTTTTTTTATAATCATGTATCTTTAGTACCGGTGTTATTTATGGCCCGGTACTAAACGTATTTCTAGTGTCGGTAACAAAGAAAGCCGGTACTAAAGATTATTGCTTCACTGATGCACGCAAACATGCTGAGCAGCGCGCGTTGACGGACGATGGAACTGCTTCAATTCGTTCAATCCCGAGGCGACGGTTCACTTCCCGTGACAACCGTACTACTTCTTCTCCCCGGCGACGCTTGATCATAGTACTAATCGCACGTTATAATCGCCGGCCGCGACTAGTACTAGCACTCCTCCTATCCCCTTCTTCCTCCTTGCTTCTTCCTAGACCTCCGACGGAGAGATCGACGTGTAGTAGGCGGTGACCATGGCACCGAGTCGGTGGAACGGGCTCCCGTATGATATCACCGTGGAGATCGCCCGGCATATCGCCGATACCTCCGATGCACCACTGGCTGACATCCAGAGACTACGCCTGGTGTGCCAGACCATGCGCCAAGTGTGCCGCGACCGCGCCGTCAGGAGGAGGTTTGCCTTGGCGCATGAGGGTCTCTAGATGGCTTGGCACGAATATACTCGGTATCGATGTCTGATGTTCGCTTTGGTCGACGTGGGCCACATGGATGCATGCTTCATAGTGAGCATGTATCTAGCCTTCGGTGTAGGGCCACCGTCTCTTGGTTCGGAAGTACTGCTATATGCTCGTCCTCCTCGAGTACAGCCATGAGGATACCGCAACCGAGCTTGCGTTGCGGCTCATAAGGCTAGTGGAAGGCGAGGCGGCGCCAGACAAGGTGGCCTCTATCGTCAGTGGCGTGCAGTGGCATAGGAGGTTCATCACCAAAGAGCACTGCTGGCATCTTCGTGAATGCTCGGTTATCAAGATGGGTCGGGCAGTAGACGCTTGGTGGGATCTCAAAACCAGAATAGCAATGGTGCCACACATCTGCAAGAACGGTGCCGGTGGCTGTGGCGACTACGAAAACCCATGGCTTTCGAAGGTGCTCTCCTTCTGCAGCGGGGAATGCAGAATCGAGCACAAGTGCCATATGTTTTTCTCGCGTCTGCCAGCACTGCCCTATTATAATTAATTAGCTATTATATAGTTAGAACTTTTGTATTACCCACAGTTTAAATAAAGTGGAGCAGTATTATATTCAACTTAATGAACTCTGTTATTCTGTGAAATGCGGTATATGTGATCGATCATCACAAGTTTTAATTTAAGTTCATTTCACAAATTTTAGTTCGGAGAAGGAAATCCAAAAACTTGATACGGTGACGATCGCTACAGTCGCTCGCGTCTGTGTAATGTGGTTTCATGCCCGTCTGTAATGGAGCAGTTGGCCAAAATATGGCGAGCGTTTCCTCGTTAACTGTGCATCCAAATTTAGTACCGGTTCATTGTGAATCAGTACTAAAAGGTGAAAGTTTCGCGCCTGCGTCTATTCGGGACCTGAGCCCATTGTATTTTAGTACCGGTTTATCTTCGCAACCGGTACTAAAGACACGACTATATAAGGAGGTTCATATACTCTGTTGTTTCATGTACTACTTTCATACCATCTTCTTCTTTACCGACTTATCGTCCGTTGTTCTTCTGCTTCGGTAAGTCTGATCTGCTCTCATCTTGTTTTGTTGTTCGTCTTTAACCCTATGTTTAGTTCATCTTACGTTTTGTTTCTGTGTTCAGTCATGTCTCGCTCCACATCGTCTTCGTGGTCATTGACGTCCGAGGAGGACTTCTCGACGACCACGAATGACTCGTACATTGCGCGGATCATGTAGGCCCAGAGGATTCGTAGGACGCTAGGGTCCTCAAGACCAAAGACGTCGCCGTCTGGGCTAGGGACTTGGCGGCCATGGAGCAAGACTCCGTCCGTTCGGATGTTGGTGCTGCTAGCGCCGACGCAATACCGGACGTCGCCATCGACAGCGCTGCACGACAGGACATCGACGACAGCGTCAGCGGCGATGGCATCGGTAGCGACGACTATGACGACGACGGCGATGGCATCGGCTGCTACGACGGCGGCTGGAGCGATGATGGCGGCGACTGCGATGTCCGTAGTGGCGGCTCGGCATGGGGCGGCAGCAGCGACACGAGTAATATATAGTGTGTATATAATATAGTATATAGATATATATATGTAAATATACCCACTATAATATATATAAAGTGATAACTTTTATACTATGTTCTCTTCTTTTGCCATGTGAAATGAAACAAAAAAATTACATACAATACAAATTAAACGAAAAAATAGCGAAAATTAAATTAAACTTTACTTGTCTACATCGGACAAAAATATTAAATTAGATTTTACCAGTCATATCAAAAGACCAGAATTTAGCGTAAATAATTAAAATTAAGATAATGTTAACCATTACTAGTTAACTAAGCTCACAGTAGACAACAATTAAAAAACTGTCTATTTAGTACCGGCTGAGAAGTCAAGCCGACACTAAAGTTATGGATTTTAGTACCGGTTGTGCGTCTCAGTCGGTACTAATACATGGAGAATTAGTCCCGGTTGGGTTCCCAACCCGGGACTAGATGGGTGTATTAGTGCCGGTTGAGTAACCGAGACTAATGTGCTACCCCTTAAGTCCCAGATGGTCAGTACCAGATCGAAAACCGGGATAAAAGAGGGGTTTACAACCGGTACTAATAGCGCGTTCTGTAGTAGTGCACTCTCTAAATCTATTTATATTATATTATCATATAAGGAGTATTTTCGATAAAATTTACTCTCTCTAAATCTATTTAGTCTCCAATATATTTTTAATATTTTATCCGCTATATTTTACTCGTATAATCTATAGGTAGATCACGCTTAGCATATTTTTCTTTCATGTCTTTTGTATGACTGACAGGTTGACAAGTGGATCATATCATAGCAAATAGAGAAGAAGAACCGCTCCTTAAAGCAGAGAAAATAAATATAATACTTATTAAAAATATATTTTACATCTAAAATCCATAAAAACAGAAATATTAAGTTAGGAGTAGAGCACCAAGTATGAACTTTTTTCCTTTTGTTTTTTCAACAGGTTTCGGGGAAACCGTCTCGTGGGTGCAGGAGTGCACGATGTGGACTCTGTTCACGCAGACAAAGACAATACAGACGGGATCGTCTCCGATCTCCAGCCGTCTCCTCCGCCTCCGCCTCGACGCGGTCTCCGACGGCGGCTCCCAAACCCTAGCCAAGTCATCCCACCCCCCACCATCCACAAAAAACCCCGCGCACCATCTCCTTACCCGCCCCTCCACCGCCCGCCTACCCCTCCCTTCCGCCGGCCGCCTCTTCCGCCGCGGATCGCTCGCTCGGTCGATCGAATCCCCGGGCCGCTGCCGGGAGGTACGGGATGCGACCCACCTTGCTACTCTCCCGTGGGTGCTGGTTGTTGGAGTTAACTTGTCAGGATTGATTCTGGGGAGTAGATTGGTCCCTAGCATTAGGTGGATGATATTGTGTGATTGCTCCTGGTAGTGGATTTCTCCGTTTGATAGATTCGACGTAGTGCTTTGATGATGTGCTTGGAAAACAAGCAGAAAAGAAGAAAGTCCTAAAATCTATTTGCTGGCACAGTGGCACATGTGTTTCTATACTGAACAACGGATGAAGTAAACCAACATATCAAATATAACATTACTGGCATATGTAGTTTTGTACTGAGCAAGCTAAATTACATGAAAAGAAGTCAGGAAAGCTAATTCTAGTTGCGCAAACAGTTGCGTATGAAAGTTTGGAAGGAAAAGGATCTGTTCGATACAACATTGGCATGCAACTGCCATAACTGCCAATACAGCCAGTGCAGCAATGGTATGGTATGCCTAAGAATAATTTGGAACCAGCAACGCAGCTTTCTCCAACTTTTTGCCAAATGAGCATTTGAGAATTTGTTGAGCACCATGATATGCTGTTTGTCAAGTGTAAACATTTGATCTGTCTCCTACCAAGGTTATACAGAAACAGATGATGAACCTTACATAGTTACATACATAAGAACATGTTAAGAAATTGGAACTACCAAATCAACCTGAATCAAGCCTGGTCTGGATGTATATTTATGTGCATATTCAAAATGCTGCCTTTTCCCCTTTTAAGTAAAGACAAGGGCGAATTGTAGTGCCTACTGCAATGGATATGCTTTTTAAATATCTTACCCATTTTTTCCTGTAACAAAGCTCATATTTTTATGCTGTCCTAATTTTGGGTGCTTTCTCTGTGTGCTTTGATGTATTGTACTCATACGTGCAACTGAAATCATTCTACTATTTGGAATCAAAGCTGCTTATTACACTGATGCAACATGCCTTTCCTTCCCCCATTATTAGGTGTAAACTTCAAAGGTTTATCTGAAGTATTCTGAATGGATTTAAATGCATCACCATCGCCCGAGGAAGATGACCAGTCTTATGAAGAGCCAATTGATGTTGATTTTGCACAGAATGAACATGTTGAGTCTGCTGTCGAGATAATGCGAAGGGTACATAACATACTTTCTTGGTTTAAACCATGCCAACTTGTTATGCACTTGTATTTTGTAATTTAGAGGTTAGTGATGCGGGTCGATTTGCAGTATTGTCTGGAAAATATATTTGCAAACTTCGATTTCAGTGTTCATTATAGTTTGCTTTCTTGATTACAATATACTAACTGCTTTCATTTTTTCTTACTCGTTTAGAAAGTTGTTTATGCCGTGCTTCAAATGGTTTCAGAAACCTGTTTGATCAAAACTAAAACTTAGGTTAACTGTGGCACAATTTGATGCAAATGCTAACTCCTTTCAAATAGTTGCAAGTTAGATGCAGATGTATGCAACAAGATATGTTGTTACTAAATGGAAATGTAAACTATAATTTTGAACCTTTTTATTTTCTGGAAAATAGCAAATCCATATGAATTGACTAGTATCATGGCTTTGATGGTTTTCTGTAACCTCGAGTAACCCTTTTACTCACCAGGGTAGAGTTAATGCTCAGTTTCCAGGATCCCATCCAGTTTCTCTTAACAGGTATGGCTTTATGTCCAACTTTGATTTAATACTATGATTCTTTTCAAATGTCATGCCAAGTACCTTATTTCAGGCATGCAAAACCTAATGTATATGCCACGGCCAGGAAGTGGCCGCAGCTTGTATTGGTGCTGCACATGCGGCCAAAGCTGTGGATGCCGTGGCGGCTGCGACATGGCAAAGAGAAGAAAGGCACAGGAGAGAGGGCGCCGGGGGTAAGGGTGAAGAAAGCATAGGACTAGGAATTAGATAGGGAGAAACTGGAATAACTTTATTACTTCTCTTCGCTAATAGATCTAAATACAACCCTATATATATAGACCTGACCTCTTATCTCTAATCTGTAATCTAAACTGATTAAATCTAAACCGAATAGCTAATTGACTCAATTACAACTCTAGGACTCTATTAATCTGCCATTAATCTGCCGCATGGGCTTCTTCCCGCGCCTAGCGTCAGGGCCCTCTTGGGCCAATTCGTCACATGACATCTCTCCCTTGAGAATCAGCTCGTCCTCGAGCTGAAAATCTGAAAATCCAGTGCAGGCATGTGCGCGTGGTTCCTCCGGGGCTGCTACGTCAATGCCGCTCCAGATGATCGACTCACCATTGCGATGGAAGGAGATGTGCTTGTTGGTGAAGTCCCACAAGATTGGTCTTGGAGTGCGTAGCCATTGCACTCCCAAGACCACATCGCAGGTGTCTAGTGGCATGACAAAGCAATTGGTGGGAAAGATATCGCCACCGACAGCCACTTCGACATTATTGGCGATCCCGCTGCATGTGACGCTGTCGCCGTTGGCCATGCGGACTCGAGTGCCAAAACAAGGACGGAGATGGAGTCCCGCGGTAGCAGCAGCCGTCAATGAAAGAATTATGCGTAGAGCCTGTGTCTATAAGCATGGGTGGCTCCAAGGGGTAGTCCATATGGGCCCTGGACTACCCCAGAATTTGGCCCAATAGACCTTTAAAATTGGTCCACAACCCATTATTTCTAGGCGCTAGGTCACAAATATTTCGCTCCGCACACCCGACGTGCGATGTTCTTCTAATTTAAGTTGCATCGAATAATATTTTATTTAAATTATGTGAGACTATTTATATTACAATTTTGTAAATTTTTGATTTAAGTGTTGATTCTAGTGGATTTATGATATTATGAGATGTAAATGCTATATTTATCATATTTCAAAAAAAATCGCATTGTGCTTTGAGTTTATGGCGTCATGAAATTTTAGGGTATAGAATAGGAACACCCATGAAAAAAATCCTAGAGCCGCCACTGTCTATAAGAGCGACAATGTCAGCCCCATTGATACGTACCGCTAATTGCATCGTCTTGGAATCACGCTGTTGTACTCTGGCAATTGCGTAGAGAGAAATCCCAGGTTTGTCCGTGGTATTTGAACCATCTGGATCATCTACTTCATCATCGCTAGTAGACGAAGCTCATAACCAGAATAGTCGCTTGCATCTGTGAGTTGGGCAGAATTTTTCATCACAGTTGTAGCATAACCCTACCTCTTGACGTGCTTGCATCTCCTCCGAAGACAGGGTGTGGCGCTGAAATTGACCTGTCCTAGTAGCGGGGGATGCACGCATAGGTACCGCCTCTGTTGCTGGTGGCGTGCTGGGCGAGGGTTGCAGGGTTGCTGTTCGGACGACAGTCGCTCTCTTCTGTTGTGGTTTGGCATCTAATCTTGATGACTCCTCCAGCTAGGCATGTAATTCATAATCACGGGCAAGGCTCATGGCTGTTTCTAATGAAGCAGGCACCTGAAGTTCGACATCAATCTGCATTGTGTCCTGTAATCCCTGCGTGAAAAGTTCAATTTGCTGGACCTTCGTCAGTTTACCTGCACGGCTGAGGAGTGCAAGGAAACTCTCTTGGTAGACGGTGACAGATCTGGTCCTACGGAGCGTTGCCAGTTCGTCAAGCTTATTATGCCAGAGCGGAGGTCCGAAGCATAATGCCACCATCTCGACAAAACGCCTCCAAGGGGGAGTATACCATTGCTGAGCTGGCCCTGTTAGATGGAATGCTACAAGCCAAACCTTCTCTTCTTCAAGAGTGCGCTGTCCACAAAAAAATTGCTCGCAGCGACTGAGCCATGTGAGGGGATCTTCCTTTCCATCATATTGGAAAATCCCACTTGTGGTAGCGTGGTACTCAGCCATGATCTTGTGAATTATCGCCTAAGGAGTATGGTTGCCTGAGGATTGCCTTGCCGCCATCTCCAGTGTGGCCTCCAGGCGATCCATATTGATCTGCTACATTTGCTGCCTCAATTCTATTGCCTCCATCTTCTGCATCATCACTGATAACCGAGCAGTAATTGCAGCAAGGGCATCTCCATCGCCACCGGACGTCATATCCACAGGCATAGGAGGTTTCTCTGATACCAAATTGTCACGGCCAGGAAGTGGCCGCATCTTGTATTGGTGCTGCACACGCGGCCAAAGCCACGGATGCCGTGGCGGCTGCGACACGGCGGAGAGAAGAAAGGCGCAGGAGAGAGGGTGCCAGGGGTAAGGGTGAAGAAAGCACGGGACTAGGAATTAGATAGGGGGAAACTGGAATAACTTTATTACTTCTCTTTGCTAATAGATCTGAATACAACCCTATATATATAGGCTTGACCTCTTATCTCTAATCTGTAATCTAAACTGATTAAATCTAAACTAAATAGCTAACCGACTCAATTACAACTCTAGGACTCTATTAATCTGCCATTAATCTGCTAGGACTCTATTAATCTGCCATTAATCTGCCGCATGGGCTTCTTCCTGGGCCTGGCGCCAGTGCCCTCTTGGGCCAATTCGCCACATGACAGTATATCACATGCAACTGTAGTTGAACAATTATGCACGTGGTTCTAATTTTTAAGCCTCTAATGTTCTAGTAAGCAAACTAGCAAAGCATCAGTAGGATGAAAATAAGCCACATTAGAAATTTGAGGGTAAATATACAGAATTAAGAGTAAGACATTAATTTAAATTCTTTGCAGATCTATTCACAGTCTCAACTTCTCATTCACCTACCCATCCCATAATGCTACCACAATTCACTTCCTCATCTTTTTGCACCACCCTCCTATGCTGGTCCCCCCTTATCTATCCCTGCTTTTCACCACATCCCTTTCAAAGTTAGGCATCCCTCAGGTCCTTTTGCCCCAGAATGTTTTTTCTTGGCAACTAGCAGGGACCCTACTTTTGTGCCATGCACATATAATTCATTCTGTAGCAATTGATGCTCCATTTTCTGGTACATGGTTGTAATAATGGGCATTGGGCAACTTTGTCGTTTTAAGAGGAGGAACTGTATGATGGGATCATGAGAGGGCATACATAATGCTGTATGACTTTCTTATTCTATAATCTATGGGACTTAAGGACATTCACACTTTAGTAATATCCCCAAGTCTATACTTTTATGTCTTCAATTGTCTTCTGTCAAGTGGGGGCGGGCTGGGCCATGGTTTGGAGTTGTACTTTCTCAACGAGGTATGGGATGGAGTCCTGTCAAGGGCCTCAGCCCCTAGGGCGGGAGGCCCCTGGCTGCGTAACTCGTAGCCGGCGCGGGGCGGATCCCCTTGCCGCGCTATCTCTGAAGAACGGAGGGAGACTAGATAGAATTGAGAGAGATTGCAGAATAATACTCTTTATTGCTTGCCTCTACCCTAAGGGCTTACATCTATATTTATAGTGTCTAATAGATCTAATCTTATCTAACTAGGACCCAAACTCTTAACTAACAAATCTTAACTAACAAGGGATCTAATTTTTTAACTAAATCTAACTCTTTAAATAACTTGGACTCTAATTCCTTCATGGACCGGCCGATCCTGCCTTACTGGGCCTTGCGCCCTCTTTGGGCTGGGCCCGGCGCTGGAAGTGCCGGCCCCACATAACAAGTCCACCTCGAGCTAGGATTAGAATTATTTTAGTTTAGAATAATAAGTTAAGATATAAAAGGCTTAAGTCTTATTCGTGTTAGGTGTCGAGTTAGGATTAATGTCGTCTTGCAGCTCGAGGACGAGCTGCTCAAAAAGAGGGGTGTAGGCGTCATATGTGTTGGGCCAGGATATTGGGCCAGCCACGTGAACAGTACCCGCCAGGTGCTGTAGCGGAATTAGGGTTTAGGGTTATTTTTCTTAAGAATAGTTAGGAGGTTATTTGGATGTATTATAAATATGATCCTAGGCACAAAGAAATAAAACATCTAAGATTAGATTAAAAGAGGCCGGGTTGAAACCCTACCTTGCCGGTGCGGAGGCCGATGCGGAGGCTGCCACGCCGACGAGGCTAGGGGCCAATCCGGCCGTGTCTTCTAGGAAATATCGCTGCACGTGACATCTTCTTTCATCACCTCGTTCATTACCTTCTAGTTTCTGTTATTGGTCTTCTGGTCCTTTCCTACTCATGTCCTTTTATGCTTGTAATATACAGCGAGAATCTGCAAATTCTGAGACAGCGATATTATTATGCTACATGGAAAGCTGATGGAACACGATACATGATGCTTATAACACGCGATGGCTGCTTTCTAATTGATCGGAACTTCTGCTTTAGAAGAGTTCAGATGCGTTTTCCCCTTAGGAATCTCAATGAAGTAAGGTTCCCATTTTAATGCATTGCTTATTTTCTTTTCTTTTTCCCTTCAAATTGTAAAATATTATACTTCCTTTTGCTATCTGAAGGGTTTCCACCACTATACCTTGATCGATGGAGAAATGATTGTAGACACTGTACCAGATTTGGGATTGAAGAGGAGGTACCTGGCATATGATCTAATGGCACTTCATTCCCACTCTAAAATCAAGGTAGATATGCTTTAAATATGTTATCATTAATTGGAGATGGAGTTTTGTGGTCTTCTCAGTTGGCACAATTTATCTAAAAGGTTATTTTTTATGTACATGCATTAAGTGGCATATAAATATTTCTCAAACACCCTCATTCAAATAGTGACAACCGAGTACTATGAGTATTATTAGAGGTGACTCAAAAGATTTCTATGTTATTTTTATTGATAAAAGTCAATGTTCTCATGTCTGGTGTAGAACTTTCGATGGTCACTGTTTGAATCGATTTTGTATAATGGTGCCCAATTTACATCTTATACTCTTTAAAAGAGTGAGCTGTGGTTGTTGGCTTGTTGCTATGTTCTACACCAAACCCAGTCCAGATCTTTTATGGTTGTAAATATGTAGGCATGTGCCTGTTACTTGTAAGATTGTTACGGAGAAATACTGTAATTTTGCATGTGAGTATATGTTGGTGGTCAATTGTCTCATATTATCAAATACACACACACACACATGCGTTTTATATTTTAGACATAGTATATTTAGTTGGGATATGTTGCAACTCACAGGATTGATGCTATTGGAAGTTCCAATGTATGACTTTGCTGAAGTATTGAATAGTTTAAGGAGCACATATTATTGCGGTACTTGCCACTTTTGATATTTTCCTGCTCCATATGCATATACTTATTATGGTTTGATTTCTGGATGCAGTTGCTGTTTTCTGACAGGTGGAAATTACTTGAGGATGAAATAATACGCCCACTTAATCATGATAAAGGACAGTTTGATAGTGGTGTAAAAGGAAGTCCATCATACAGATATGACATGGAACTATTTTCGGTACCTACATATGGAACGTGGAACTTTGAACTTATTTATTTTCTTATGCCATGTTTGGTGAACTACAATAGAAATATATCTGGCTTTTATCAGGTAAGGAGGAAGGATTTCTGGCCATTGTCTGCAGTGAACAAGATACTGAAGGAGTTTATTCCAAATCTTTGTCATGAATCTGACGGGCTTATATTACAGGTAGGGTTGTCTTGTGTCTTGTTTGTGACTTTCAACAATAGAGAAGCGATTATAAAGAAGTTACTCCATCTTTTCTCATGATTCTGATGGGCTTATATTATAGGTATGATCGTCTTGTGTCTTGTTGCAACTTTGCACACTAGAAAAACAATTTGTAAAGAATTTATATGCAAATCAATGTACTTGTTTATGTAAACTAAGAACTGTGATGATTTTACATTCTTCTAGTCTCCGTTATCCAGTGTTGAAACTCCTGCCATATAGCCATGTACAATCAATTGGATATTTTTTTTTGAAATTAAACAGTAGGAGAGGCTCCTACAATCAACTGGATATTTGATGATGTTATGCCCTCTGTTCTTGAAATCAAGGGCCAGTTTGGTTTAAAACCAAAGTGAACCCTACCAAAAAATTGGTAAGCCAAAAATTTGGCATTGCCAAAATTGGCCAAGTGTGTTCCTCAGTGTGAGCTAGGCTGTCAAACTGTTTTTGCTCGCTGGTACTAGTTGTCCTGAAGCCATTCAGGTGAGCCTTGATCCTGATACTTCTACGCAGGTGTTTGTCTGAGACAGGAGGGGTAATCTTTTGGACCTTGGCGTTGGCGACTTCTCAATAGATGGCACATGCGTAGAAGTGCCAGGATTAAGGCTCGCCTGAATGGCTTCAGGACTGTTTGAACAGCTCACTCCATTAGATTGATTTGGGGGCGATGCCCAAAGATGTACATGTACAGGGAAGTAGTCAAATATGCAAAAAGCTCCTTATACAATGGGGAAAATACATAATAGAGGAGTGTACAGGAACATACTCTAACACCCCCATAAACTCAAGGTGGTTTTATAACATTGAGTTTGGAGAGATAAAATCTATGTTGTGCCCGAGTCTATGCCGTTGTAAAGAAATCAGCTAGCTGAAGCTCTGAAGGCACATACCGAAACTTGATGACATGATCTTGTACCTGAGCTCGAGTGTAAGAAGCATCAACGCCAATATGCTAAGTAAGCTCATGCTTCATAGGATCACGGGCATAGTTATTAAGGCGGTAAGGCGAGGCGAGGCGGTGGACTAGGCGGGTAAGGCGAGGTGACGCTTTACGCCCATATAAAATATAGTATTTAAGGAAAAATATTAATAGATAAGTAGTAAATTATAAATAGTAATAGCAATATAGCATCAAAAAATAATAATACAATATCAAATTGTAACATTGTCACTTTAGATAACAATATATATAGTTAAAATTGCAATAACAATTTTAAAAGTATGTATAATAATATATTTAAAATTCAGTTTAATAGTCTACTCATATATATCTAGTCTAGCCCATTTAAGGCCTAGGTTATAAACCTTAAACTCTCTCTCCCCCTCCAGTCCTCACTCCTCTCAGGAGTCTCAGCCTCCACAGTCCCCTCAGCTTCAGCAGTCCAGCCGTCGCCTATTCCCTTCTTTCCCTCTTCTCTATTCCCCCTTCCCCTCTTCTGCCTCTGCGCCCGACCCTGTCGCGCCTCTCGTGCTTGGCCGTGTGTCGCTCGCTCTCGGCCACGCGTCGCTCACGCCTTGCTCATGGCCAGGTGCGCCCCACTCACGCCCGGCCGCACCCAATCTGCGCCGCACCTGGCCTCTCCGTGCAGGGGGCAACGTTGGAGGGTAATGCGCCGGGACACCTTACCCTCATCGAGCGCTCTAGTGCTAAAGCGACGCTTTAGCGATTCCTTGATAACTATGATCACGGGCAATACTGATGGCACCTGTACTGTCAGACAACAGAGGAGTAGGTACAATAACCAAAACACCAAAATCCTCAAGTAGCCACCGCAACCATATAACCTTAGCTGTCAAAAGTGCCATGGCTCGCAACTCAGCCTCTATGCTCGAACGAGAAACTGCTGTTTGCTTCTTAGGTTTCCAAGCAATGAGGGAACTACCAAGGAAGACAATAGGCAAAAAGATAGCGACGATCAGAAACATCACTAGCCTAGGTAGCATCAAAATAAGTCTGGAGCTGCAAGGAGGTGGAGCGTGGAAAGAAAAGACAACGAGAGATGGTGTCACGAAGATATCGCAGAACACGAAGGAGGTGACTATAGTGGAGCTGAAACAAACTGACTAAGAATATGAACAGGATAAGAAATGTCTGGACGAGTGACATCAAGATAGATAAGACTCTCAACAAGATGATGATAGCAAGTGGGATCTGAAAGATGTTCACCTTCATTTGGACAAAGGTGAACATTAAGCTCCATAGGGGTCTCAACAGTGCGATGATCAGTGAGGGAGGCATGATCAAGGAGATCCTGAATATATCTTTCCTGGGATAAATAGAAGTCCTTAGACATAGAGGAAACCTCAATCCTAAGAAAGTAACGAAGAGGACCAAGATCAGACATGAGAAACTACTTACTGAGTCGTGCCTTCACAAAAGCAATATACTTACGGTCATCACGAAAGAAAATGTCGAAGAGCACCTGAAAGATACTCTCCTACGGAGTCACCACGAAAGACACGAATAGAAGTCTCAAGCTGAGTACGAATCATAGTAGCAAAAGTCTTATAGATAGATAACACCTCAGTGCGATGAGTCATGAAATAAATCCAGGTGTGGTGAGAGAAATCATCAATAAAGATTATATAATATCTATGACCCTCTTTCGAAACGAAGGGAGCCAGACCCCAAACATCAGAATGAACAAGGTTAAAAGGACGTTTTGACACAGACTCACTAGAGTGATAGGGGAGCTAAAGTTGCTTGTCCAATCGACAACCCTGACACTGAGCTAATGACTCGCTACCAGAAATAGATCCAAGAAGAACACGACGAACTAGAGTGGACAAACGTGACCCACAGAGATGACCCAAACGATGATGCCATTGAGCAAACGAGGAAGTGGTAGAGGCAGTAAAAGCGGAACCAACAGGATTGGTGGAAGCAGCAGGAAGACGAAGCCAATCAAGCTCCTAAAGACGCTGTGAATCATGACGGTGAAGGCTAGAACCAATTAGGAGACCGGTGTGACGATCCTGAATATGACAAGAATTAGAATCAAGAATCACATGACAACCATGATCAGTAAGCTATCCAGCGGATATAAGCTGTATGGTTAGTTTGAAAACATAAGAAACAGAATGAACATAAAAAGATGAAGACCTAACAGTGCTTCATTCTACGACAGATAATGGTGAGCCGTCTATAGTTTGAATAGTGATAGGAACAGGAGGAGAAGCAATAGAAGAAAGACTAGTATTGTTAGGAGTCATAAAAGGAGGCACCAGAATCAAGGATCCAATGCAAATTACCTGAAGTGAAAGCTAAGTGGGGTCCCTCATTAGAAGCAGCAACACTAGCATAACTAGCAAAACCAGCAGAATCAGTAAGAGGCATAGAGCTAGTAGAGCCTAAAGGAGCAGATGTCACAAGACGACGAAGCATCATGAGAATCTCCTGTATCTCAGCACATGAACCAATAGAAGTCCTTTGAGAACCCAAGGAATCAGAAGAGTTGCTTTGTGTAGAACGACCACTACGGTGTTGTTGAGCCTTCCTTTTTCTATAACAATAGGACTCCACATGACCCTCCCTGTGACAATATGTGCACTGAAGGAAAGTTGAATCAGCACGGCCACCACCAGCAGCCACCACAGGGGAAGATGCCATTCTTCTTCCTTTTTTACTGAACTGCTCACTCACAAAAGGAGGCACAGCAGAGGAGCTACAACAGGGGAAGAGTGGCAGCGGCCGGAAGCTATGGAGGAGATTTGGCCAGCGGAGGAGCTGCGAGCGTGCAGAGAGGCTGCAAGGCACAGGACTGATGAAAGAGCAGCAGCCCAGCCAAAAACAGTAGTTGGCAGCTGCACGAGCAGCAGATGCGGTGCACTGCTCGCCTACACGAAGAGCAGAACAGAGAGCAGCAACCGCACAGAGAGCAGTAGCCGGCTGCTCAAGCAGGAGAGCTGCATGTGGCACTAGCCTGCACAAGAAGCGGCAACGTGGCCTAGTCTGGCACGGAGGAAACTCTTTCACGCTTTAGGGAGAAGCAGTAGAGCGATGGGAGCTGCCGGACTCACTGAGTAGCAGCAGCAAAGAAGGGGGCGCAAGCAGGAGCACCAGCGCAGCAGCAGCAAAGAAGGGCGCAAACAGGAGCACCCAGCGCAGTAGCAGCAAAGAAGGAGCGATGGCATTGGCAAGGAAGAAGCAGGGAAGCGCTGGCGTGGTGGAAGAGCAACGACACAGGCTGACAGGCAGGAAGAAACAGAGAAGGCAACGCCTAGCAGGGAAGAAGTAGGAAGAGCCCTAACCCTAGAACCATGGCTCTGATACCATGTTTGAACAGCTCACTCCATTAGATTGATTTGGGGGCAATGCTCAAAGATGTACATGTACAGGGAAGTAGTCAAATATGCAAAAGCCCCTTATACAATGGAGAAAATACATAATAGAGGAGTGTACAGGAACATATACTATAACAAGAACAACAACTAGTACCAGCGAGCAAAAACGGCTTCACAGCCTAGCTCACATTGAGGAACACACTTGGCCAGACTGGTTCAACTTGCCCTTCCTGAGCCTAGATGACCTCCTTACCTCTCTCAAGGATGGTTCCATTTGTCCATAGATTTCAATTGAACATATCAAGCACCTGGCTGTCAAGAAGTGTGGAATCACCCTGGCTCTTGTCACAGCTCAGTCTCTTCTCTAGGAGGACAATTCGGATCTCCAGTTGGTGCCTAGTGGAGCTGTTGATCTCAGTGCTTACCCCAATGATGTTTGATCGCTCTCAAACTATTATGCTTGTCTTCTGGGCCTGTGTTGGCTCCTATTATTTTGATGTTACCTGCTACATGGTCCTGTTAAACCGCTATTTATCTAGGCTTACTCCTATTAGGCCCCGTGCGGCCCCTTTTGGTTATATCTTCTACACTATACTATATTGGTTTGCATATAATTTCTCCGTTAATATGCTCTGGTGCTCTCTATGGGGTAGTGTTCAAGTAAGCGCTAGGCGCTAGTCGGGTGGTGACTTGGCGCCTAGGTTTTCCTCTCCTTCCCTTTTTCTTCTCACTTCTCACTTGGTTCCTGTTGCAACCCCACATAGAATCCTCTCCTCCCTGGTGTTCCCCTCCCCTTTTCTTCTCCTCCCTAGCTTCCCTACCGTCACAGGTCTAGCCGCGTGCGCCTCCCACCGTCGGATCCCTGTCGTGCGTGCCCTGCGCCGCCGGATCCGGCCCGCGCTGGTGTTCTCCATGCCGCCATGCTGCTTCTGCCTCTCCCCCCATTCTTTAGGCCACATTTATTTGTCGTAGCACCCTTGGTGCCGCCGCGCCGAGCCACCTAGGCGCCGCGGTCAACCACCCAGTGCTACGTTTGACCGCCTAGGCGTCATGGCCACCTAGCCCGCCGACTAGATGCTAGTCGTGGCGCTTGGGTGCCGCCCAACGCCTTTTGGGTGTCTAGGTGCCGCCTAGATCTGATTTTTTAAACACTGCTATGGGGTTTTATCTAGAATCAGTCTAGTAGGCTCTCTTCTGATCCTAATTAGGTTAGTCGATCTGGCAGTAGTTCCCTTTCTAAACAATGTCAAAATCAAAATCAAAGCAGTGGGTGATCCTCAATTGGAACGTCAGAGGTCTTAATTCTCACGTCAAATGCCTTGCCGTTCGTGCCAAATTAATCGAAAGTTCTTGCTTCTCTAGGACAATTCTATCTTGCTCCTCTTTCCAAATTTCGGTTCATTTAGTCTCAAAGCACAATGGACAAGCCTGGACGCTCACTACTATATATGGCCCTTGTCATGGCCCAGGTAGAAGTCTCTTTATTCAATGGTTCAGCAACCTGGCTATCCCTACCAACGGTAATTGGATGATCACTGGGGATTTCAATTTCTACATATCGTTCAACAACAGAAACAGACAAGGCGATAGCCTCAACGACATATGCACTTTCAACAGCTCAATTAGCAGCTTGGGTCTCCTCGAAATCCCTCTAAAGGGCAGAAAATTCACTTGGAGTAATATGCAAATTAATCCCCTAATGGTACAGCTAGATTGGTGCTTTACTTCCCCTAATTGGATTTCAAATTACCCCAATACTGAATTTATCACAATGGCACGTAATGTTTTGGATCATGTCCCGTGATTAGCCAAGATTGGGACAAACGTCCCGAATGCCAGAATTTTCATATTCGAAAACTTTTGGACAGATCTCCCTAGCTTCCTTGAGGTGGTTAAGATCTGTTGGCAAAGAGAGATTTCTATCTCAGACCCGGTCCAAAGAATTGTTGCAAAGTTTAGGAGCCTGAAAAAGGGGTTGATCAAATGGAGTAAGAAGCTTGGTATCCTAGATGATTTGCTAAAGGAATCCAACCTAGTTCTGGCCTTTTTGGATAAAATAGAGGAACAAAGCGTCCTCTTTTTGCAAGAGTGCAACTTCAGATTGATCATTAAAAACCACATCAACACCCTTCTTAAGTTCAAGCAGAAATATTGAAACAAAGGTACACAATCAGATGGGCAAAGCTAGGTGATGAGAACACTAAATTCTTTTATGTTGCGGTTACTGAAAGACACGGACTTAACACAATCACAAGTCTTGATCTTGAGGATGGGAATACAATTTATTTAGATGAAGGAAAAGCTGAAGTTTTTCTGGATGCTTTCATCCTAAAAATGGGTACTTCTAGTCATCCTCACATGCACTTCAATCTTGCAGACTTAGTCCCTCAACATTGCAACTTGGAGCACCTGGCGGCACCTTTTTCAAAAGAGGAAATTGACACAATTATCCGCCTCATGCCCAATGACAAAGCCCCTGGCCCAGATGGTTTCAATGGCCGCTTCTACAAAACATGTTGGGACATCATTTGCAATGACATGCGACATCTATGATCTTTGTTTCGGTTTCTCTAGCCTCAATATCAATCTCTAGGCAGCGTCAATGATTCCCAAAGGTGAAAACCTCTGCAGCGTCAATGATTTCAGGCCAATCTCCCTTGTCAATAGCGTGATCAAGATTATCACCAAAATCTTAGCCAACAGACTTCAACCAGTAATAAATTCTATCATTCATGACAATCAGTATGGATTAATTAAAGGCCGAGCAATCTAGGATTGTCTTGCTTTGGCTTATGAGTACATCTATCACTGTCACCACTCTAAAAAGGAAGCGGTTATCTTAAAATTAGATTTTGAAAAGTTTTTTGACACCATTGAGCACTCCACTATTCTGCAAATGATGACTCATCTTGGCTTCCCTAACAAATCGATTTAGTGGATCAACCTTATTCTTGTCTCGAGGCATTCGGCCATCTTGCTTAATGGGGTCATAGAGAATTTTTTTGACTGTAAGAAAGGTGTTAGACAAGGAGACCCTCTTTCTCCTCTCCTCTTTGTCCTAGCCACTGAACTGTTACATTACATCATGAATAAAGCTTATCAACTTGGCATCATCCCCCCAATCAACAATGCTAGATCAACTAAGTTTCCCATTATCTAGTATGCAGATGATATCATTCTCTTCCTCAGAGCGTCACAAATGTTGTTTTGTCTTAAAGGCATCATGGAATCCTTCACTCAGTCTACGGGCCGGAAAGTTAATTTCAAAAAATCCAGCCTCATCCCCTTGAACCTAAGAACTCAGGATGTGGAAATCCTTGCTGCATGCAACCTTTGGTTGCAAACTAGAAGCCTTGCCTCTCACATACATGAGCCTTCCTCTCGGCATCACCAAACCTAGATTCTTCGACTGTGCTCCTCTCATGACTAAAGTTGAACGTCGTCTCTCTGCTACCTCTTTTTGGCTGTCCACCGCAGGCAAAATTCAACTAGTGAATTCAGTCTTATCCTCCCTCCCAACATACACCGTCTGCACCCTTGGCCTCCTGTCCAAGATCATAGCTTATATTGACAGGCCAAGAAGACATTGCCTTTGGAGAGGTGCTGGTCGTGAACCCGATCTCTCCCCCTGGCTGCTTGGAGCAAAATCCGCAAACCAAAACTTAAAGGGGACTGGGAGTCATCAACCTCCGAAGCCAAAACACAGCTCTTCTCATCAAGTATCTGGATAAATTCTATAATCAGAAAGATTTCCCCTGGGTCAGGCTCATTTGGCAGGCTTATTATCAATGGGGTTCGGTGCTGCACCTTCCAGCAAAAAAGGGCTCCTTCTGGTGGCGAAACATATTCAGTCTCTCCCCTCTGTATAAGGGTATAGCTAAGCCTAATATTTCATGTGGCTCAACAATTTCTGTTTGGTCTGATCTTTGGGCTGATCAATTTCTGGGAATCCAGCCTGCCCAAGCTCTTCTCCTTTGCCAAGACCAAGAACACATCGCTGCAGAATTTCCTTGCTTCTCACAATATGGACAATCATTTTCTTATGCCTATGTCCGACTAGGCCTTTCAGGAGTATGAACAGCTTTAACTTCTAATCAGTTCAGTGCATCTAAACCCCAATACTTCTGACAGATGGACCTATATCCGGGGATCCCCTATTTACACCTCAAAGCGCTTCTACAACCTGCCCTACCAAAACTACACTTACACTTCACCTTCAGTCTTTAGAGGGCTCTGGAAATCCAAATGCAGTAATAAGCTTTGGGTTTTCTCCTGGCTTCTTCTAATGAATAGATTGAACACTCGAAACATTCTTTGAAGAAAGAACTTCATGATTGAGAACAACGATTTCACCTGCGTTCTCTGTAATCACAGATTTGAAGAAACAATCTTACATCTCTTTTTGGAATGTCAGTTCAACCACGGATGCTGGACCTCTTTGGGTCTTGATTGGAACTTAGATTTGCCACTCTACGACATGATCTCTCGAGCGAAGTCCAGCTGCCAGAAGAAACTTTTCATGGAAATCCTTATTATTGGATGCTGTTCAATCTGGAAGCTTAGAAACCACACTATTTTCGACAATCTTCAAGCTTCCCTTCTACTTTGGAAGGATCTTTTTAAACTTGAGTTGTATCTTCAATCCTCTAGATTCCCTGAGATCTCTCGGCCTCATGTATTCCCCTGACTTAGTCAGTTCTAGTTCCCCCCTTATTTCTTCTCTTTTGTACTTCTTTTTCCTCGGCTTTCACCTTAATATAAAATCACAGTAAGTTTTCTTCAAAAAAAATTTCTGGTAGAGGATGGTCATTTGGTTTGCTGCTAAAATTTTGGCAAAGTTGTTTTGTGCTTTATTTAGACATTACCAAAATACTGGGCTATTGGCAATGCCAAAATTTTGGCAATAATCCAAACAAATGTTTGAGTGTATCGCTGTTGCCAATTTTTTGGTTTGTTTTGCTTGGGCAATGAACCAAACAGGCCCAGTGCTCTATCCTGCCACAGATACATGTTTTGGACACTGACACAGTCCCTACACCATAACTTTGACCACATGCATCTATTTTAATATATTTATAAACCTGATTAAATTTTATGGTGAAATACTCCAATCTGAAACTCAAAGATTGGACTATTGGAGACTGAGTTTTATTGCATGTATTTCCAAAACCATATGTATTGTGAATGAAGGGAATAATAAGTATTGTTGATATGAACTATGATTGTTAGGCCTATGGTCATCCTCCAGATGCTCTTGTGCTATGTATTTGGAAGAAATGTAGTAATGTACCACTCACTGGTTCTGTTTCACATGGGTGGATTATTACCGTTGCATTGGTTCTGGAAGTGGTTTTATGTTATAAGTCTCCCAACTAATAATACAATGACTCAAACTTTAGTGAGGACAAGAATCCTTTATTATCCATATACATGTTGCCCTCAGCCCCTCAAGCATTTGCTATAAAGTTGGGAATGTTTGTATTTGGAACATCAGAATAATGCTTCACTCTATTACATATGTCTCCCACAAGCTGTCAAGCTGAGACTTCTTTAATAAGTAGCGTGTATCTTGTGGCCAAATCCCAGTAAGTTGTTTCTGTGATAAAGCCTTGCTAAATGCCATAATAGCTGCTTTCGTGCAACTGATGTTCATCCCTCAATGAGTCAATGCAAGTCATCATCATTTCCCAGGTTACATGAAAAGGGTTCTGTCATGAATAATTCTTGTCTTGGCGCCATTCTGCCCGTTGCTGTCTGTTTTCCCCCACATCAGTCTTTGCTGTGTTTGAATAAGTCCAGCAGTGTATGCACACAGTTCTGGATAGCTAGCTGATTTGGTCTATTGTCTGTTAGCTAGTCTCAAGGGTGTTAGTTCCTAGTCATCAGGTGTGAGCCAGCTGGTCACTGCCATGCATGGCGCGTCCCTAGTATCTTGGATCATGGCGCATGACTCCTGCCATGCAGCCTTGGTTTGTTAGCACTTGAATTTTGTGATTGCTGTGCGTTGAGTTCAGTTCAATCAGAGAAAACAGCCGGCAGCTCATTCCAGAGTGTACGGCACAAAAATCTGTCTGTCTCCTTTCTTCCTCCTAGCGCCTAGGCTTTCTTGGCTGTGAGCAGGCTGTGCGAGTGTGTCTGAACTGTGTGTTCTTGCCGGAAAAGCCACAGTGTGTGAGTGATCAGTGTTGCGGCTATGTGAATTCTAGCTAGGTGAGAGCGCTGACAATTGGTATCAGAGCGATGTCGACTATGTGTTCAGCATCGGCAGGAGCTCTCCCGCACTACACGCCGTCGTTGTCCATCGCTGTTGCCGTACCCTGGGCGAGGCTGGGTGCGCAACCAGCGCGCACCGCAGGTCATTGTCTAACGCGTCATTAAGGAGTTGAGCGCCTCCGTCTAGTACCCGGTCCTGACGAGGACCAACTACGAGTGGGCACTCCTCATGATGGTGAACCTGTAGACGCAGGGGATCTGGCATGCCGTGGAGCCGGAGGACGACGAGGAGGTCGAGTACCGCGACGACCAGTTGGCACTGGTGGCCATCCTTCGCGCGGTGCCCTCGGAGATGCTTCGCTCGCTGTCCATGAAGCGGACGGCGCAGAAGGCATGGGAGGCGATCAAGACGGTGCGTGTCAGCATGCAGCACGTTCGTGAGGCGAACGAACAGCAGTTGCGAAGGGAGTTCGCCGACATCAGCTTCAAGGATGGAGACAACGTCGACGACTTCTCCATCCGCATCACCGGCCTCGCCAACAACATCCAGACGCTTGGCGGCAACCTTCTAGAGACCGAGGTCGTCAAGAAGCTGCTCAACGTCGTCCCGGACCACCTCTCCCGGGTGGCAATCGCTATCGAGACCCTCCTCGATGTGAATCAGCTCTCGATCGAGGTCACGGGACGTCTCCACATGGTGGAGCAACGGAGGGCCAAGCCGCAGCCTGTCGTCGACAAGAGTGGGCGTCTCATGCTCACGGAGGAGCAGTGGATGGCACGGCTCAAGATCCGCGAGAGTAGTGGGGGCGGTTCCAGCAAGTTCACCGGCAGCGCCAAGAAGCAAGGCGGCAAGCGTCGCAAGGGAAAGGCGACGCAAGAGCACCCCGGTGACCAATGCCTCAACTATGGCAAGATGGGTCACTGGGCGAAGGACTGCCAGTTGAAGCCGAAGAAGGCGGAGGTGCACATGGCGGCTGGCGAAGAGGAGGATGAGCTGCTCATGATGGCGCGAGCCTTGAGGTGCAGTCGGCCAATTCCACGTCGACGGCAAGCTTCACGGCACCGACTTCACTGACAAACGGCGATCCTCTTCGTTTGGTGGAGGCGAAAGTCTTCGCCCAACTCTAGGGGAAGGCCGATCCAGCCGATCTCTGGTACCTCGATACCGGAGCGACGAACCACATGATGGGGAAGCGCAAAGCGTTCGCTGACCTCGACACCACCGTCAAGTTCGGAGACGGATCGGAGGTGAAGATCGAGGGTCGTGGGACGATCCTCTTCGCCTGCAAGAACGGTGCGCACCGGGGCCTCACCGGTGTCTACTTCATCCCACGACTGAAGGCGAACCTCGTCAGCATTGGCCAGCTCAACGAGAACGGGTGCGAGGCGCTCGTTCGCGACGGGGTGATAACGATCCGCGACCGCAACCGCAAGCTCTTGGTGTGGGTTGCAAGATCAAAGAACCGACTCTGCACCATCAACCTCACTCTTACACGCCCCGTGTGCCTCTCTACGCGGAGCTCTAACGAGGCGTGACGTTGGCACGCAAGGTATGGTTATGTCAGTTTCCGTTCGTTAAGGAAATTGTCGCAAGGGGAGATGGTTCGAGGCCTGCCACACATCGACCACGTCGAGCAGGTGTGCGACAACTGCTTGGTGGGCAAGCAGAGGCGCACGCCGTTCCCAGAGAAGGCGAAGAACTTCGCCGAACAACTCCTTGAGTTGGTTCACCGCGATCTTTGCGGTCCCATCACGTCGACGACTCCAAGGGGAAATTGCTACTTGTTAGTCGACGATGTGAGTTGCTACATGTGGCTCACTCTCCTAGTCAGTATGGATCAAGCGGCGGAGGCCATCAAGCGGTTCCAAGCCATGGCGGAGGTCAAATTGGGCCGAAAGCTGAAGCTGCTGCGTACCGATCGCGGTGGCGAGTTCACTTCGGCAGAGTTTGGAGACTACTATGCGGAGTTAGGTGTGTAGCGATAACTCACGGCACTGTACTCCCCACAGCAGAATGGCGTTGTTGAACGCCAGAACCAAACGGTGGTCGCCAAGGCGCAAACGATGATGAAGGCCAAGGGACTTATGGGTCGATTTTGGGGGGAGCGGTGTCCACCGCTGTCTTCTTCCTGAATCGAGCGCTGACGCGACACCTCGAGGGGAAGACGCCATACGAAACGTGGTATGGCGTTCGGCCGACGGTCCACTTCCTCCGCACCTTCGGCTGCGTCTCATACGTCAAGGACACGAGGCCAAACCTCAAGAAACTTGATGATCAAAGTAAGCCGATGATCTTCGTCGGCTTCGAGGGCGGCTCAAAGGCGTACTAGGTCTACGATCCTAGTACCCATTGGGTTCATGTGACACGTGACGTCGTGTTTGATGAATCGGCAAGTTGGGATTGGAACGCGCGAGGTGGAGATCTAGACGACCACGACGACTTCACGGTGCAGTACTTCGTGGGGATCTCCGGCGATGCTGCTTCCCCCTCATCTCCGGTGTCGACCTCGCTAGCAAGCACGCCAGCAGTGGGCGTGTCGCGCACTAGTGTGTCGGGTGTGTCACGGGCCAACGCGACGGGAGCGCGCGCTGGTGAGGCGAGAGCCCGCCCTGGCGTGGCCGGATCTGGCCTGGGAGCCGAGACGGCGCCGTAGACAGGTGTGTCGTGAGCTGGCGGTTCGGGCGCGTTGCGTGCTGGCGCGATGGGAGCGCACGCTGGCGGACTAGGCATGCCACGCGCTGGTACACCGGGCGCGACGGGGACCGGTGACCTCTCGCCGGCGACGGTGGCTCCCGGATCTAGCGCGACACCGGGCGACGTGCAGGGAGGAGTTTCCCCGGTGACTTAGGCAGGGCCGGAGCACCATGTGGAGTTCGCCTCCCCTCCAACCGGTTTCGACGATGACGCACTTGACGAGTACCACGACGATGCGCCACTCCGGTTCCATACTGTCGACAACTTACTTGGTCCGGCTTCACCACCTGGCTACTTCGAGCGTGACGTGGATGCCGGTGAGCTCCACTTCACCGCGGAGGAGCCATCATCCTTCAAGGAGGCCAAACAACATCAAAGTTGGCGGGGGGCGATGATTGAAGAGATGGACTCCATCAACGACAACAAGACATGAGAGCTTGCTGATCCTCCTCAGCACGTGCGCCTAATTGTCCTCAAATGGGTGTTCAAGGTGAAGAGAAACGAGCTTGGGGTCATCGTCAAGCACAAGGCGAGGCTTGTTGCAAAGGGTTACGTCCAGCGGGCCAGGATTGACTTCGAGGTCTTTGCCCTGGTGGCTCAGATGGAGTTCGTGCGCTAGCTATTGACGGTTGCTGCACGGATGGCCGGTTCATCACATGGATGTGAAGAGCTCCTTCATAAATGGTGAGCTCACCGAGGTCTATGTTCAACAGCCTATCGGTTTCGTCGTCGAGAAGTAGGAGCACAAGGTATGTCGCCTTCACAAGGCGTTATATGGTCTTCGTCAAGCGCCCAGGACCTAGAATACCAAGTTTGATATGAGTCTCATGTCGCTTGGTTTCTAGAAGAGCGACACCGAGCTGGCCGTGTACAAGCGTGGTGGAGGCGCCACCAAGCTTATCGTCGGCGTCTACATTGATGAGTTGATCATCACCGGCGCGAGCGGTGATATCATTGAGTTGAAGCAGGAGATGCGAAAACTCTTCAATATGAGTTATCTTGGTTTGCTTTCTTACTATCTTGGTTTGGAGGTGAAGCAGGGAGCTGCAGGGATCACTTTGGGACAAGCAGCTTATGCAGGAAAGTTGCGTGAGAAGAGTGGGATGAAGGATTGCAATCCTTGTCTCACACCGATGGAGACGTGGTTGAAGCTTAGCAAGCAAAGTGAAGCTCCGTTGGTGGACGCAACGGAGTACCGCAGCATCATAGGAGGACTCCGCTACTTGGTGAACGCTCGGCTGGACCTCGCGTATTCTGTGGGATACTTGAGCCGGTTCATGGAGGAGCACATGAGGATCACCGAGCTGTCGACAAGCATGTACTTCGGTATATTGCAGGGACACGGAGTTATGGCGTCCACTATGCCAAGAAGGTGGATGGCCGGCCCAGTCTGCTGGGCTACAGTGATAGCGACATGGCTGGCGACCTTGACACGCGGCGGAGTACAAGTAGAGACTTGTTTTTCCTCGGCAACAGCCCAATCACTTGGCAATCTGCCAAGCAGAAGGTGGTGGCACTATCATCTTACGAGGTGGAGTATATTGCTGGTGCAGCTGTCACATGTTAAGCTATCTGGCAAGCTCGGCTCCTTGGCGATCTATTCGATGTGGAGCCTAGAGCACTGGGTATCAAGGTCGACAACAAGTCCACCATTGCAATGTCGAAGAATCCTGTCTTCCATGATCGAAGCAAGCACATTAATACTAAGTATCATTTCATCCGAGATTGTATTGAAGATGGAAAGATATTGCTGGAGTTTGTTCACACAGAGGAGCAGCTGGCGGACATCCTCACTAAACCGCTCGATTGAGTTCGGTTTCAAGAACTTCATCAAGGAATCGGCGTCGTCGAGCTTAAGAACAATGACGACAAGAATTAGGGGGAGTTTGTCGTGAATAATTCTTGTCTTGGCGCCATTCTGCCCGTTGCTGTCTGTTTTCCCCCACATCAGTCTTTGCTGTGTTTGAATAAGTCCAGCAGTGTATGCGCACAGTTCTGGATAGCTAGCTGATTTGGTCTATTGTCTGTTAGCTAGTCTCAAGGGTGTTAGTTCCTAGTCATCAGGTGTGAGCCAGCTGGTCACTGCCATGCATGGCGCGTCCCTAGTATCTTGGATCATGGCGCATGACTCCTGCCATGCAGCCTTGGTTTGTTAGCACTTGAATTTTGTGATTGCTGTGCGTTGAGTTCAGTTCAATCAGAGAAAACAGCCGGCAGCTCATTCCAGAGTGTACGGCACAAAAATCTGTCTGTCTCCTTTCTTCCTCCTAGCGCCCAGGCTTCCTTGGCTGTGAGCAGGCTGTGTCTCCTTTCTTCCTCCTAGCGCCCAGGCTTCCTTGGCTTTGAGCAGGGTGTGCGAGTGAGTGTGTCTGCACTGTGTGTTCTTGCCGGAAAAGCCACAGTGCGTGAGTGATCAGTGCTGCGGCTGTGTGAATTCTAGCTAGGTGAGAGCGCTGACAGGTTCTTTTCTGTTTTTCTTTTCTTTATGCGTTTCTGTTACTAGTATTATACCCGTGCTACGCACCGGTAAAAATTAAAAAACAATTATATTATTAGTTAGGAGTTGGATTCTTTAGAACTTTAATTTAGAAGTTAGAAAGATTATAGCAGCATCAAAAAATAATTATAGGCGCAAATCAAATTGTCATATTCTCAAACAATAAAATAAAAGCACAAGAAAAATATTTACTTACAGTCCAAGTCATCAGGCTGCATGATTTGGTGTCTGCAGTCTGCACGGGCGGTGACCTTGCACTGGACAGGGAGCAGCGCGAGGGAGGAAGAGGGGACGACGGCGATGATACGACAGGAGGGATCGAGAGAAGATCAATCTGTTAGAAAAACATAAACTTTAGCTTATTTCTTAGCCTATTCATGATTAGCCTTTATGCGGAATAAGACATTAAACTAACCGAAATAAAGAAACGATGAGAAAAGTGTAGCTGTTCTTATCTGTTTGTTTGGTGTAGATCTCCTAGCAATTGGTAGATGACATCGACCCTCCAGATGCCTTCTATACTGCCCTTGGATAGCCTTTCGAAGTTCTTCCAGCGAAACTAATGATCGGGATAGTTTTGGGAGTAGGACTGCCGAGCATGAAGAAAATGTGTGTTCTGTTTGGGTCGGGTCTCCCCTTTTATAGTATACACTGTGGAAATCGAGAACTCATCCATATAGAAAGAAAGCACCTTCCGATCATAACGCTCACATTAGATAGAAAGAGATTAAACCAAAAAGGAAAGATTTCAATATGAGGAAAGTCATTAGAGGAAAATATATCAGCTCACTAAAAAAGTTCTTTATATGGAATGTCTTTAATCGAAATGATATACATCCACTAAGGAAAATCCTTTAAATGGAAAGTTATTATACGGAAAGATATCCATCCACTAAGAAAGTCCTTTAAATATAAAGTTATTATACGGAAAGATATACATCTTATAAAAGAAATAATCTAGATAATCTGGAAAGTCTTGACTGGTCATTATGAAAATATGTGGGAGGAAGGAGATCGATATAATCTCTTATAATTTTGCTGAGACGCTGAAAGGAATGGCTGAGATTTAATATTTTTATTTTTAATAGAATAAAGATAAAATGTTGAGATTTTCCTGATGGTAGATGATTAAAAATGAAGGACTGAGATTTACCAGAGGGGTGATGTGTCCACTCTCTCAACTTGTCAATTATATAACGGGTAGATTTTTAATGTAGGGCTGGGATGATCCTTATGTGACTCGTACCCATGAAGGTCTTTTGAAGTGGAAATACCCAGAGATGAATTCGGTAGATTTTCTGTTCGAGGTATGGATGTATCTTCCATGTAAGGTTTTCAGATATATTTACTTAATAATGTATTGATGCATGTCTTGTTGATGTTTGTTTCCGTTCAATCATTGTAGATTGGTAGTGAGTACTGCCAGTTGATTTTCCTTTATGAGAGAGGTAGAAAGAAACTTATGGATGGTGCGAGGGTGGTGTTCCCTGGTAAGCATCTGTTTAATTACATGTGCATTTGTCTTTATTCTATGGACAATTTACAACAGACGTATGGCGCCTGAGTGGTGTTCCCCGGTAAGCATATGTTTTGCAAATTGTGCATCTATATGACTCATCAAACAACTTGTTTTTGTGAATTGTAATCATGCACAATGCTATTATATTCTCACGAGCACACTTATTAATTGTTCCAAAATACTAAATATAGCCCGGCAACTTTAACTATAGCTGTTTACTAGATTTTGCCCTTTAAATAGACCATGCACTGATTCAATGCTGTCATGTTATGTGTTCATTATTAATATTTTCGTTGTGATTTCCGTGGAGTTATATTACTGTCATTTGCTATTGATATTCCTGATTGAATCTTTTTTTCTTTTTGCAAAATGTCATTATGTCATGATTCTTGAATTAGGCTAATTATTATATGTAGTTCTTTTTTTACCTAACGATTGCTGATGCACTGGAATTTAACACAGATGAAGTTGATCCGTCTTCAATATCAGGGAAAATTGTTGAATGCTTTTGGAATAAAGAAGAGGACTGTTGGTCCTGCATGCGCATTCGATCAGATAAATCGACTCCTAATGATATCAATACTTACAGAAAGGCATGTCTTCCCCTTTCGTCTCTTCCATATGCAGGCACACAACATCATGGTTTGTAAGTAAAATTGTTGGATACTACTGTAGGTTCCACTGGTTACAGATTTAGAGTTTTGTTGGCAATTCCTTAGAACTTAACAATAGCATGTTCTGTTTTACACTTCTTTGCTATGTTGTTCTGTGACCAAGACAATAATCTGGCTGTGTTGACCTATTGACTGGTTGCCTATAACTGAGTGCTTTGAATGCCATACCTATATCGTTTATGACCCAGCATGAATTTTGCACCTAAACAGGTTTTGAAAGAACCATTATGTTCTTAACTGCACTGTAAATACATGTTTTGCCCTCTTAATTGATATGTATATGATGTTGATAGTTCAAATTCAATTATATCTAGGTGCTCCAAGATACAAATCTGACATTTATTGGTTGGGTTTGCTCATCAAATGACATGGACTTATGGTGGCTTGATGAAATTGACTAGGGATTTAGGACTTCGGAGTGCATCTCATTTCGCTTGCTTGCTGTCATATTGCCTTCTGTTTCGTTGATATTTTAGAGTACTGCCGGGTTTTGCTGATCTGGTTGTGCCATGAATGAAAATATGTAGAAATTAAGGATCTCTGTTGTGCATGAGAAAGCATAATCACAATCCCAACCTAACGTTTTTCCTCTGTATTCTGGCAAATGGACAGGTAATGAGGAGCATCACTGATAACATTACTGAAGACAAGCTCCTGGAGGAAATCAATGAGATAAGGAGCCTTCCGATGTATGCTGATAGGATAGCGAAGGCTCACGCACAAAATCGTCGGAGGAGATGATAGGGCCAGATATATTCGTCTTACCTGTAGGATTATATATAATCCCTCCATTAGATATTATAAGTTGTTTAATTTTTTTATAAATTAAACTTCTCAAACTTTAACTAATTTTATAGAAAAATATATCACGGCTACAATATTAAATTAGTTTTATTAAATCTATCATAAAATATGTCTTGATAAGGTATTTATTAGATATTGTAGATGTTAATATATCTTTCTATAAATTTGATCAAATTTAAAAATATTCGATTTAAAAAAGTTAAACAACTTATAATATGAAACGAAGAAAATGGACTGGATAACTGTTAGCCTACAACCAATATAAGGTACCTTGTTTAAGGTCCTATTTGGCACAACCGTTTGGCATGGAGCTGATCAAAGCTAACTCTAAAAATCTTTGCGTTTGGAATTATGGATGAATTAAGGGTAATTAGTTGAGCTATTTGATTTTTATTTTAAACTAAAAATAAATGTTTAAATCAGTTTATTTTGTTATATAAACATTACATCCAACATATAGCTCAAGAGATGATAATGTTTTGTATCTTTATGGCGAGCCTTAAGCAGCACAGGCCAAGATAGCTGTCCGAGAAATTTTTTGAATCTGATCTCCCCGTTGGTCATCTTACACGTGTCATTTCAGAATGCTGTAAATCTTTAATTCTGTATTATTCTCCAATGTGCTGTGCCATCCGTTGGTTAAAAATCGCTCTAACAACCGGGAGTTTGGTCCCGTTCTACACGTATTACGATTGTTGGTCGTCGGAGGATGTCAACTACAACTGCACCCAAGTCATGTTCATGCAATAAAAGAACGTACAAACGTCAAACGACATACTGGAGTATGCGACATTGATTGTTTTGCAGTTCAACCTTTTCATCTTTAACTTATTTGGCGAAAGATGCTAGAGTCCATGCCGTACACCGAGCAGGGCATGCGAGCTTCAAGTCGAGCTCTAGTTTATGTCCGGTTTGTGAGCGAGAGGAGATTGATGCTTGGCTAGCACCGTATTTGAAAAAAAATAACATCTTTGTTGGATAGTAACTCTTGTTCTATGACGTCTTATATAATACATAAAGTTAAGCATCCAAATCTTAAATCGGTATTAGATAAAATATTTAAAAAAGCTTAAACTATATTATTAGATTTGTTATGAAAAATACTTTTATGTAGCTATGTTTTTAATGAATTTTATAAATACGATAGATAGAAAAAGTAGCGTATAAACATGTGCTTTGGAGGCTATGGCAATATCGTATTTTAGTTATAATGATGGTTATAGTGTATCAAATTAACGCAATCTAGTTACTTATAGAGATTGCAACAGATAAAAAACTGTGGGTATAGTAAAAAACCTATTCATGAAAATAAATTCATAAAGCACTCTTAAACTTGCACTTGCAAAACCCACACGAAAAATGACAAGCTTGTGCCCGTATCCATCATGGCCAAAACCTGACAAGGATCTCACAGGCTCAATAAAACTACATAATTACACATCTTAAAATTCTTCATACTTTAAAATAGCATAGCTGTTGTGATGCTAGAAAGCGAGGGCAAGTGGGGCTCCTGACTATTTGAATTACCTAAAACCTAGTGGTTTAAATAAGACTCTTGACTTTCCAAATTGCCTAAACCCTAGTGGTTTAATTGAGGCTGCGGACTTTTCAAATTGCTTAAACCCTAGTGGTTGAATAAGACAAAATAGGATATGCTTCAAGTTTAGACAAAAAATAAAGAAATTTTATTAATCGAATAAATGCCAATGAGTTTTAAACCAAACCAACCAACATAACCCACCTAAGTAATCGAATCTATAAACCCACATATAAATTAAATCTAAATTCGTTACCGTCGTTTAGGTTAACCATACCATATTCGGACACGATATTAATTTCTCCATCTTCTGTACCTCTCTTCGCCGCACTTCTCTACCCTCGTCTCCCATCATACTCCCCATTTCCGATCTACAGCGCGAGCCACCTGCGGCAAGGCCCGTAGTCAGTGGTCGGCCCCCTCTCCTTCCCGATCCCTTCCTCCCCCTCGGCGTCCTGCGCACCCCCGGCGACGCGTTCGACCTCCTTCCACCTGCCTCCGTCTCGGTTCGAACCGAATTGAAGGTATTGCTCATTCTTCTTTCGTAGCCCTTCCTCCCCAGCCCGCGCTCTACCGTGCTGGTGCTGAGCTTGTGGATCCATCAATCCGAACTTGATCAATTTGTTTTCGTTACGGACCCTAGCTTGTTCTGGAGTTACTGATTTGCTTGCTCCGTAGCGTGCAGTGTAGCAATGGTAGATAGCATTATATTTTCGAAAAAAAATGGGGTTCAACTTAATCGTCATGCTCCGATTAGGTTCGCTATGGATGTTAATCATCACTTTGTGCCGCACTGGACACCTCTAGCATCTAGAGTCACCTGTGCCAAAATTATGCAGTGTCACGGTTCACAGGGTAAAGTTTGAGTAAAAGTTTATTAACTTTGGTCAGATTAAATAAATTTGTTGGATTCCTCAGGTTTCCCCAGCACTAGCATAGTAGGATCCCTACTGGTGGTGCTTCTTTTTGTCAAATTAAAGTAGTGACTGCAGGCTGGTTATTCGAATTGTTAATTACTGAATCTGCAAGTGTGAGGCTTATTTTATGGAATTCTTCCTGTGGCATATCTCCACGTTGAACATTTATTCCTGTGGCATATCTTGTGCCAACCATGGTTTTGTTTTTCAGCCTGTCAGAAGGTCTTTTTATTTTGAGGCAAAACATTAGGAGAGTATCCCACAGTGTTATAATGTCTTGCCAACATTAATATGTTATACTCCCATTCATTGTCATTTAATTAATGCATCTTCTTTTATATACTGGTAGTGATGGGCCTAAATAACTGTCTTTACTTCCATTGCTTCCAGGACAAGACATCAAGGAACATGTCTGGAAGAGATCGTCTGCCACGTCGTTTTATTGAGGATGGTAGGGGCTATCGTGACATTCATGTAGTTGAGGATCGTAGGGGCTATCCTGATATCCGTGTAGTCGAGGATCGTAGGGGTACCCTGGTGTTCGTGTAGTCGAGGATCGTAGGGGTTATCCTGACATCCATGGAGGCCCGCTTGTGAGGGTAGCTCCTCGTCCTCACCCAGCTATTCTGGAGGAAGAAGTTGAGATGCAGGAGGTTGAATACAGTAGTTTTATGGCAGATCACCGTGCTCTTGTTGATGAACGTTTGTCCTTACACCAGGAATTTCAAGCTGGAAAAGATGAGATCCGTCACTTGAACATGATCATTGCAGACATCAGTGTGAAGAGGGAAGCTTATATCAGTGAGCTTGTTGACAAGAGGAAGAAGCTTGAAGCTGAACTTAGAGCAAATGAGTCTTTAAGAGATGAGATTGTGCAGCTTCAGGGAGACATTGATAAGCTCCTTGTAGTTTGGAAAGAATTCTCTGCAAAGGCTACATCTATCATGCTTGAACTAACCAGGGAAAAATCTGCTAAACAGCAGATACCTATGTTGAAAGCAGAGATTGATGGTCTTCAGC
>KE373017.1:126488-143995 GCA_000418225.1 Zizania latifolia | reverse complement strand
AGTGAACTGGGGTCTGGGAAGAGACATCGGGAGAGAGAGGGAGAGGAGGCGTGGAACCTGGAGGAAAGTGAGAAAAAACGAAGAGAGAGGGATGGAGAAAAGTGAGAAAAAGGAAGAGAGAGGGATGGAGAAAAGCATGGCAAAAAGCAGGTTCCAAAAAGCATGTGCCATCCTGCCCATCCAGTAGACCAGCACTGTCTGCAGCTGTGCCAGCGCCACTGGCACAGTTTCTTCTATAATTACATATAGAAAAAAATGTTATTTAATTATTTAGTTTATCAGTTAATTTCCTGATTAACCCTTAATCTCTGGTCAATTGATCACTGATTTTTTTAACACTAGATATCAGTGACTTGCAAACATTAATCTTGCTAGTGGCTATATAGACTGTAGTATTAGTGACCTAAGTAGTATTAAGTGATGATGAATTGATGGTGTTTTCATGTTTATTCCCAATATAATTGTGCAATACTACTGCCATGCCATTTCTATTAAGTGAATATGGCGTCGCCTCGCCGCACGCCATACTCGCCTAAAAGGTGTGAAGGTGGTCCGGGCCCATAGCTTTTCAAGAAGAAGCCTCAACCAAACCGGCCAAGAAGGACCACAAAACCTAGCTCCCCCACAAGTGGAGTCACCCCCTATGGATCAGTCCTTGACCTATGCTTTGAGGTCCCTACCCCATACATGAGGGCCTGCTCTCCATAGGTTGATTCTTAACACTTGTTTTCGAGGGACCAGCGAGTGATCTTTTTTAACCAAGCCTGAAATTCACTCCTATAGGGAGTCAAACCTAGGACCTGGAGGTGCTACTTGAGCATCGTAACCGCTAGGCTACATGCCCTTTTGCACGCCATCATACTATGAAGAGGCTATATTGAGGACCATGGATGATGGATGGTTTCCTTTCCTCTTTTTTCAGCTGAACTTATATGATGTAGTTCACCAACTTAAATTGTTCATCTGAATTGGTTTGTGTTTGGGCACATGTACCGATGTATGGTCAGTCTTCTCGAATTTATAGTTGTCCTATCCTTGTGGTTTGTTCATGTGAAACTTGATCTTCCATACCTTTGTGAGCTTCATTAGAAAGTGCTGCTCATGTACATGGTTTAAATTTTAGTTATAAAGTTTGTCTGATATTAGTCAGACTACTTCTGGAATGCTTTTTAGACTGAAGTGTCCTGAGGCAGCAGTTAGGTTCAATTTCATGTCGAAATAGAAAGAATCAGCTTAGTCAGAGACTTGACAGATACTAGGTGTTCAACATTGTAGGATTCTTACAGATATAGTTGTTGGTCAGGAACATATTTGTTGTTTTAGAAGTCTAGAAATGTTGACCCAAACGGCTCTACATGTTCATGCGCAAATTACTCTGCCTCTTGCACTCCCTGAGGTCAGATTAGTGGAGTGACTGCAATTCTGCATATACATGCCACTTTTGCCAGTTGCACTTTCTGTGGCTTGATCAGATGTTGTATGAATAAGTATATATACATTATCTTTTGCTTGGTTAGACCTATGCCTGTGAAACCGATGTGCTGTATTGGATTTGGATTGTTTACTGGAAAGTTCAGCCACTTAATTGAATAGAAATTCAGCTTTCTGGAAGTGGAGTTTTGATGCCAACAGTTAGTGGACTACAAAAACCTGAGGTTGTTATTGCAGTTGCTGCCACAGGCAGTTTTGGTTTCATGGTGGAGCCTTTGAAATAATGTTAAGCTGAACATCTTGACATCACTTTTGCAGTGAAGAATCTTGGAATATCATTGGTAAAGTAGATTCTTGGAAGGATAAGCAGTACTATGCGATATGCATACCTATCGCATAGTTTGAACTGGTATTTGATATACATGCCTAAGTTGTAACTTGGTGATACTGTATCTGCCTCCTGTTTCAAATGTGACATCTTCAAGACAAGCACTATGGACACAACTAGACATTTTGGCCCACTTTCTGTATTTTGGAACCTCTGCATTGCTAATTCACTACTGAAACAGCTTCCATAACCATGTGAGTTTGGTTAAAATCTGCACCCTGTTATTTGCCTGATCAGAGACCATACATCTACGAAATATTGTATCATGCCTGAACTCTAGGTCTTAGCATCCAAAAATTTGCTGACATTAGGATATGGATCATGATGTTTTATGTGGTATCGGTGGAAGTTTGACACCTTTAGAATGCTCAAAAGTAATGCAGTTTTTGAACAAAAGTTGGCTGGGGAGTCAGGAGTGCATTGCCTGAACTGCATGAGCTCTAGTACTGAAACTCTGCCTCAGGCTGTTAGATGGGGAAAGTATATCAAAAGACTGTGGCAGATGAAACTTTGATGTGCTCTCCCATAGAATGCTTAAAGCATGGCGCAGATCTGAGTATAAGTTGGCTGAAGAGGTTACTTTGCAATTGGACTACATGGATGTACCCTTTCCCATACTAGGTCCACATAAAGTTCTATTAGCCTGCACTTTTTATCCCACATGAAGAGCTTATGGATTTAAGGTTATGTTGGTGTTGCATGGAGTATAGGTGCTTTGCTAGCTTGTGAGAACTGGAAATCGTCTCAAATGGGTCGAATTGCTGAGATCATTCTGATGTTTTCAAATGGCACACAAGCTTGTGATGACTTAGCAACCATGAGGCAAGTAGTTTCTTCATCCACAGCAGACGTTGTGCTAAGTTTTTATCTGCTCTTATCAATGATCATTCTTATAATGCAGCTTCCTTAACCTCTAGTAAAATATTAGGTTGCAGCTTGATGTTAGGACATCTGACTATCTGAGTCAGGACTAGAGTAACCCATTACTTTATCTATCATAAGTTACGGCATTTTCTGTTTGAGGATTGTTGATTTAAGATCCTGCATTATTGGATGTTAGGAACCACATATTCTATATTTCTGAACTGTTGTTCTAGTAGATAACTTTCGAGATTAGTGAAGCTGTTAAATATGTGATATGTTGGATGGTGATGAGCCTTGTCCGTTTTCAGGTGGGTAGTGCTGGTTTTTGCAATTTATTGCCATAAACAAGCTTAACTGAATGTGGCATATGCACCTTTAGGAATTATTAGGGCTCATCATTAGCACTTTGGCAAGAAATATGTCTATATAACCCCATAGTCTGTCCAACACCTCCAACTATGAAAACAACTCATCTAATCCTTCGTATTGCCATGTGGTGTGGTAAGTAGATGGTTTTGCCATGTGTTAACAAGGTGGCCACGTTAGAGTGAGCAAAGATCTAGTGTGTGCTGAGCTAGCAGTAACATGGTATCTCATATGGCCATTGACGGATCTTAGCCAACATATGGGCCCTACAAGCTGGGGGTGTGGGAGGAAGAGAGGGAAGCTGGGCCCTACAAGTTGATTGAAGGAACACTAAAGGGTGATCAAGAATGCAGTTTTACAAAGGTAATTGGAGGACTCACTGGGGAGAAAGATGGCGTGGCAGAGTCATCTGCTGGAATTGAGGAAGAAGATAGTGGGACTGTGTTCCTGTGGACGAGGGCCATACTTGATCAAGGAGAAAGCTAGAGGGTGCTTGATAATGGCTGTTTGATTTGAGAGATTTAGGGACATGCTCACCATGGTGTGTAGTGTCCATGGTGTCTATGATGTTTGCGCAAATTATGGGCCCATGGCAGCAGAGTGATGTGTGTTACTTTTTCAGAAATGGAGAAGGAAACAGCCAACTCTTCATGGTTAACGCTGTTTCTTGTGTCGTTCCATTAGTTTGAGAGAAACATTACAGTATTGTTTATTTCTGTCTACTGTGTTGGAGAAGACTTGTTGCTGAACAGAACCACCGAAGAAAACTTTGACACTTATTTGGAAAAATGTCGTTGAAATTACCATGAAGATGGTAGTAGCATGTTTTCTTGTAATTTCACACATGGTTGAACTTTGAGCACATATGCTCTTAGAAAGCAACATCTTTGCTTGAAGTAGAGCTCTGTTGAATTTTCAAGAGAGGTTCTGAAACGCTAGGCCATGATCTGTAAAGAATTTTATGATTTGGCTGTATATGTAGCTTAGCTTTCCTGTATTCAAATGGTAGCAACCATAATTGGATTAATCGAGGGCATAAGTCTATATCTCCTGCAATCTTTCATTTGAAGGTTACTCTGTATCTTGAGAATATGTAATTTCAAATTTCCTCTAGCTGGAAAACTGGAAAATCATATGCTTGCTGTATCTCCAAAACTTCCTACTGGAACAAATAGATAACATGCAATCCCAATATACTGTTTTCTTGTTTTTTGAGAAACCGTATACTGTATGGTGCAGCTGGGAAATGGAAGTGAAACAACCATAATAAAATTAAGATTATAATCTACTCCTATCATGTAATTTTTTTATCTATATCCAGGGAGAGTAAATCGTACATCAAATCTTTTTCCTGTGTAAAAATTGCAAATAGTATTTTTCCTCAACTATTTAGCTAAATATGAGTTTCAGCTCAGTTATTACTCTGATCATTCCTCCTTTTGGTTTATTATCAGATCGATGCTTATTATAATGTTTATGTCTAATTAATTTCTGTTACTTTCATGAGTCATCACAATATAATATTCTGCTTTTCTCCTACTATAACAATTTGCTATTTACTGTTTTGGACAGCTGATGATATGCTGCTGTTATTGACCTTGCTGGTTAAAATCCTTCGTTAATCCTTCCCTCTGACTGAAGATATATTGCATTCATGAGAAGACAGGGGCATGTGCTGTGAGCAAACAGTAATCGAAGCTTCTCTATATGCTTCTAGGTATAAGCCCTTTTAAATAAGAAGCAGCTCGACACATTAGACATTCCTACAAGCACTCAGACATGAAATGTTTCACCATCTAGAGACATGAGCATAATGTTTTATCAACCAGAGGAATGCATAAGCATCCTGCATCCACTGTAACAACGTATGATGGACATCCTTGGAGGATTGGGTTCATAAGCAGGCGCTGTTTGGTTGAGAGAAAGGGTGATATATTATTGATATCCTGTACAAGGGATTTTTTCCTGTGTTATGTTGAAGACAAGAAGATATTCTGTTGCAAAACTGAGAGCTCGTAGCTTTGCGAAGTGCTGATCTGAGCTTGTGCCTGGCCTTCAGGATTCCAATATTGCATTTACAGGGTATTTAGCTGCTGGCACATAGTTTCAGAAGGGGGTACTGTGATTGTTTTGAGCATCTTGATGTAGTCACCAGTTTGTCCAGCAACATTGCTTCCGGTCAGAACAGCCATCTAGCTTCAGCTGCTGCTTTTCAAGATTATAATAATTTGCTCCCATCGAATGCTGCATCTAGGAAAGATGTAACACAAGAACCATTATAAGGTTTTCAGTATATTTGATTGAGGCCAACTTGTGGTGCTATTGCTGATGCTGTTGGTTTTAGTGATGATTCTTGTATACTATGACGAGGATGGTGCTTCATTTTAATTTGGGACCTTTAAGAGTGTTGCTTGAAATGAAGATCTCACAGGTCCCCATGTGTTTATCTCTGAATCTGAAGCATAAAACTGAAACAAAAAGAAGGGCAGCAGAAGGAAACCAAGATCCCCCCAGGCCCCAGCCTCAGAACTCTGCCAATACCAGCACATCTGTGCTCCATGCAGTGTCTGCCACTGCATCAAAATGCAATCTGGTGCGTTTTCAGGTTTTACTTGGGTGTGTGAACTCTGCTCAATGGATGGTTGTTCTTAAGTGTACTGGGCAATTGTGGTGTACGGATGATTTCCAGAAGCAGCAGCTGATATTGCACAGTGAGCGAGTCAGAATGTCAGCCCGAAGTTTATAAGGATTCTGGTGGCATACCGGTATTTGCATGGTTGAAGATTTACTCCACTGCTTTGCATTTTCCTTTTGGTTCTTAGCGGTAAAATGTTTGTGTTGTTGTTTTCATGTTGCGTTCCTGTCCCTAGTCACGGTAAGGATTAGACGATTAGTGAGAGTATATATTTTGTTAGCCCAGGTAATGGCCTCGTTTCTTGATGGGAGATTTACTCTTATATCACACATGTTTGTTGGTGGCATTATCTTTTGTCACATATATGTATGATATGTGGTCTTTAGGGCTTATTGTTATATACATTTCCTAAAAGAATAAACGTCACTAGGCAGCACTTAACTATACGGCAGAAGAGCCAAAAAAAGTGAAATCTTTTTTATTTTGCTTGTTTTATTCGTTTGTGCAACGATAGCATAGCCTTATACCACATATTGTATGCATGTGTTGGTTGTTCAGATCAAGGCTCACAAAGTGGCAGGCAAATTGTCAAACGATCACTTGATTGCATTTGGCAGGCAAATGGGGGGCAGCTTAAAACCACACAATTTTTGGACTATAGTCGTCTTGTGGATTATGCAGTTGTCACAGTAACAATGTCTAGGCGTCAGACGCTTCGTGTTGCTTCGCAGCAATAGAAAGGTCACATTCATATCGGTCTTGTTGCCGTATCACCTGGAGAACTTCATACCAAATTGAACTAGCTAGTAACAGAAGTGATTTCAGAAAGCTGTCTCCGGTGTTAAGCACTTGAGTCTCTTCAGCTATGTTACACATGCTATATTGTTAAGTCATTCCTTATTTTACTCGCCGTGTTTGCACGGAGAAAAGGAGAGATTATTCCATCGGAGTTACTCGATACTCTCTTCTCCTCGACCTCTTGTATAAATTCTTTTCTGCAACACAATTACACAGCACCTCATCCTTTATTCCTTCCTACTATCTCTACACAGCTGAATTATTCATACAAGGAATAAGTCTAGATAATCCCTTCACATATTGGTGATGGATTACTTAACCCTCTGACCTAATAAACCATATGTTTAACTTTCCTAACCTTTTAAATACCGTTTACTTAACTTTCTAAGGTGGTTTTGTCCTGTTAATGTACCATGTTAGACAAAATTGTCACGTTGATCACACGCGCTTGTATAAAAAACTAACAGCCACGCTCCCTAAACTTTTCATTCACTCCATCAGTGCGTCGTTCACTCTGGTGTCTCCTCCCTCCCCCTCCCTTTCTCTTCGGCTAGACAAATGACGAGCTGATAACAGTGAGTAGACCATCCGATTGCAGCCTGAGTTAAAGGTGAATCTTCACATCTTATAGTTGTGGTTTTTTCCTAGCTATGTCGTATTAAAGAACAAAGAAAAAAGAAAACTGGAGCTCTAAAAATTATTTTAAAAATAAGTAATGGCAGAATGAGACAGAAATTATTCCATGCACTGTATTTATAGGAAAAAAACTAATCAACAACCTTTTGTTTAATCCAGTGCTAAATGAGAAGTCTAGAAAGCGCGGCTGTTAGTTTTTTATACAGGCGCGTGCGACCAACGTGACAATCTTGTCTAATATGGCACATCAGCAGGCAAAATCACTTTGTAAAACCACTTTAGGGGGTTAAGTAAATAGTATTTAAAATATTAGGGGGTTAAATACCTGATTTATTAGGTTAGGGGGTTAAGTAATCAACCAGCAATACGTGAGGGGGTTATGTAGACTTATTCCTTCACACAATTAGTTCAATTTGGTACTCATCTCATCCTAATCCCTTCCTTACCTTGAATTTCTTCTCTTGCATTTCTCTTTCTCAATCACAAAATGCTAAATTTGGACTGCCTTCTTCTCTACTTTTGCAAGCACTCAAATGGGAGGCTAGCAGGGCGGCAGCGGCGACGGCAGAGTTGTGGCCAGAGTTAGTAGGCCTGTCGTTGTCGGAGGTTACGAAAAATATCAGAGAGGAGAGGCTGGAAGCCAACGTCCATGTCGTCACCATGGACTACAACGCCGGCAGGGTGACGATCTTGGTCGACTACGACGACGACAAGGTCACCAGAGCTTCCAAGATCGGCTAGCCATCTACTCCCAATTGGGAAAAAATTCAGTGAGGACCCTCCTCTCTGATGCTCTCTACGTGGAGGTGGAGAGCATTTGATGGATCGGAGCTCCCGTCAGCCACGTCGTCCTCGCTGCCCCCGCTAGCTGCACCGTCGCCCTAGCCCACCACACCGTCGCCTCTGCCGTCGCCTTGGCTGGCCACGCGAAAGCCTGTCCCTGCTACCGCCGCCCCTCCCCGCCGTCGCCCTAGCCGGCCACGCCGTCACCTTTGTCGGCCGCGCGAAGACCTGTCCTCGTTGCCCCCGTCACTGCCCCCGCCGGCCTCACCCTAGCCCTAGCTTGCCACCGCCCCGGCCCCCGGCTCCCTTCGCTCCGCTGCCCTAGCCAGCCGCGCCGCCGTTCGGCCTCGCTGGCCCCACGGCCCCACGTCGCCGCCTCCACTGCTGACCGCATCACTCCGCTCTGGTCCGTTGGATGCTCTCCATCTCTACGTGACGAGCATCTAGAGGAGTCTCACGGTGGAGAAAGTGAGGACCCCGCACAGAATTTTCTTCCCCCAATTGACCCACCTTTGTACTATGCATGAACAATCGAAGCAAATAATAATCAAGCCGGAACTTATTTGATTTGTGTTCTTGAGTAATTGGCACGTCTCGAAACAAAGCTAGCTAAAAGTAAGGTGAGATAGATTTTTTTGAAACATTCTGCTTGGTCGAAAGTACGAAACATTATTCAAGATGATTAAGTCGGATTTTTGTTTGCCATGATGCATCTTCAGACAAAAATTCGGATCGCTGCCAAGTGGCGATCTATTTTTTTTTTATTAAAAAGACGAATTGTATGTCTATTAATGATAGCTACACGAAACTATCGTTACAAATATATACAATATTTTAATTCTAGATCATGTACAGGAAGTAAGCCATGTTGATGTTCGGTGTGAATTTGCTACCAGCCATGATTTTTCGCGTGAAAAGACTTTAGCGAGTCTATTCTCTTTTTTTCCTTCTATTTGGAAGACTCCACCTTATTTGTTTGTAGTCTCCGTCTCATTAGATAAGCAATACGACACTATTTAAATACACATGATTTGGAATTAATAAAATAGACCTAATCTTGAGACAATTTCTAAGAAATTTTCCCTATTAATTCAGATCGTTACCAACGATACAAAACATACGTGGATTTTTGTTACCAACTATAGTGAGATAGCAGACGGTCTTTTTTCATCAGCTTAAGGTTTCGAGTTAAATTGATCCGTAATAATAGCAAAACTTGTATTCAAGCAATGATGCAATAAGGCATGGCAAGCAGGATGCTCTCTCTGATCAATTTGCAGAGGAAGAATGCAGGTTGATATTTTTGCAACGATCACAAGGGTAAGATCAATGTGCACCAGCACCACATCAAAACCAAATAAATAATGACAACTTGTTCTAAGTAACCCAATTTTTATCTAAACAATTAAAATAGTATATAATCTGCGCTAGAAAATAAATAGAGAATTGAGATTACAGAGGAACAACCACTTCACACCATATGCTGCATATGCATCACTTAATTGACTGTGCAAGTAAGAAAGGAAGAGCAAAACCTTGGAGTTGCAAAGTCATTGACACCTACTACTATCTTTTTAGGATAGATTACATCTACGACTACTCTTAAAATATGCAGCTTTTTAAACAGTTTAGATTCTTATTACAGATTATGAAATTCAATAATCACATGTTCTAAAAATAAACTAATATTAGAAACATAAGAACTCATCTTCCCCATATTCTTATCAGCAGAATACTCACTAGCTGATTTTTATAATCTTAAACTTCTCAAACATACCCTAAATTATTTAGTTCTACTAGTACCATGTACCATGTACCATGTACTTTCATCTGTAATGTTGATTAGCAGCACCTAATATCTTAATTTATTCCTTGTAAAAAATGTCAGAACATTTTTTGAACCATAAAAAAAGGGTCAGAATTGCGTTGAGAAAGAGTAGAGGTGTTGCAGACTGGCCTTGTTCTCCTGCCACCACACCCTCGCCTTCACCTCGCTGAACCTGTCACTGCTGCACCAAACTGCACACGTCAGCATGACGCATAGTATGCCGGAGCTTTGACTGAGACGGTGCACCTGAGCTCGACGTGCCGGAGCTGGAGGCGCTGGCTGGGGTAGGCACGGACGGTGATGAACACGCCGGACTCGTATTCCTCTACCCACTCCGTCCACGGCGCCGTCGGCAGCTGGCCGGGGATATCGGCTTCCTCGGCCTCGGCCGCTCCGGTTGCTGGCGCTGTCGCGCCGGAGGTGGTGGGCGCGGTGATCACGCCAAGTATCGGCGCGCCCAGCGTGCCGGTCGACTCGTCGCTGGATGGAATGCTGGCGAAGTTGGATGTCGACGGCGAACGTGACACTGCTCCGGACGCCTCCTCCTCCTCGGACTGGCATGGGGTAGCCGGCAGCATGGCCGCCTCCGTCTCCTCGTTGCCGTCGTCGTCTTCGCCGTCGGGTTGGACGACGCTGTAGAGCTCGACGATGCGGTCGTGGTTGTCCGCCCACCAGCTCCGCGCCGCCCAGGCGTCGAACAGCTCCTCCCTGAACCGTATCCTCACGAGGCGGTTGGTGGCGCCGTCGGGGCGCGGCGCCAGCGTCAACAGCACCCCGGGTTCCGGCTCCGCCACCCACTCCTGGCTGCTCTCCTCCGTCGCATTCGTCATCGCCGCCGCTTCCTCCTCCGCACCGCCGGCTTCCAACAAAGCAGAGCAGCATTTGTCGCAGTATTGTTGTTTCTTACCTCCCCCATCCACCTCCACCTGCATGTGCCACGGTTGACGATCGCCGTCGGTTTCCTCCTGCAGCTGTGCCGGCGCGATCTTTGCCGACGCCGCTGCTGCGGCGGTATCCTTACAGCCCCGCATCCGCCGCCGCCTCCTCCGCGCTCGCGCGTCACCCCCGCCTCCACCCATCAAGATCTTGGTGAAATCCCTGATGACGTTGATGGACTTGGTGATCTTGGCGCCGCCATGGAAGCACGCGTGCATCTCCACCAGCTCTGCTCTGCTCTCGAGCTCGCTCGTGCGGAAGACGACGAGGTTTGAATTCAAATACGGCAGCATGCAGTGAATGCGGCATGCGTTTGCGCAGATTATACATGCAAAATTTATGGCGAACATTTTGGATTTCGAATTAGCGCCGCGATTTATACGAACTGATTTTTATCCTTCAAATTTTGACCCTCCAAATACTCAATTTTTAAAGTATTTTCTTTTGTTAACGTGTGCATAATTAATAGACTACAATTAAATAAACAATAGCATTCAATTAATAGGTCTGAAAATTAGAAGAAGCTGGATTTCAAATTACGAGAGTTTTTATTATTTCCAAATTCAATTCAATCCGAACGTTACAGGACGCGCGTGATGTGAAATTTATTTGGTTTCCTTAACAACAAAATCGAATCAAAATTACAAAATCGATCCCCATTTGTTTGCGTTTTTTCCTTCTCTGATTTTTCCATCAAGTGAACAGGGAGTTTGAACAAACAAAATATTATTCTTGTAACAACGGCAATTCGAAACACAAATTCGTGCACGTTCACGCGCATGGTGAACAAAGATGAGATTACATGAACAAAATGAGTACATAATTAAAAGATAGTACCAACTAGATGTTGGGGAATAGAATCTGGATACATTATGACCGTCATATGCATATTTTCTTATAAATGTGTAAAATTTCTATCATGTACTGTATTACATAAGGTTTTCTACTTGTATTATAACTAGGATTTTTAGTGTCAAATAAGTCCCTCCTTGTAGGATATATAAAGATTGTAGATGTTATCTTAGAAGACGACCCTAGATCAGTAGAGGTTATGTTGAATCACTCACTATTTCTAATCAACTAGTCTAGATTAAATATTATAATAACTATTATAATAGGAATATACACATCTATACTCATATAAATCCTTATCCCACTAAATGTCCTTATCCTCTCTCACCAAAGGTCAAAGCACTGATACTAGCTAAATCATTAGTGAAAGTTCGAAATAATAAGGTGAAAGCTGGAAATTTATTCAATAATAATTTAAAAATTCGTTTTGGAAGCTCATGCCTTACTAGTTGAAGTTTCACTACTCAAAACATTTCCTAGATGCTTCCGTCTTGTTCGTGCCAAATTTCAACATTTGGTATGAGAACAGTCTAATGTTGGAAATATTGCCCAAAAGATGTAAAATGAATCTGGATATTATACCCAAAAAATCTGGACATTATACCTGGAATCAAACTGATGCAAAATTGTCAATCCCTTGCATGAAGGATGATTTTGATGCTTTATTACAAGAAATGCATTCTGGTTATTAAAACAGGGAACATCTCTTTAAAATTTTATTTCGACAAATCTATTCCCCTCAAAGGTAAAGAACATTCTTGCTCTAGGTTCTGGAGCAAGTGTTTGTCAAGATGGATCTGAGGTTTCTTGTTTCAGTTGCAACACACTCACGGTCGAACAGAGCAGAAACTACAGCGACGCCTTTGAGATTTGGAAGGCCAAGCTCCATCACTGAACCTGCATTTGAAGCATTGATGCCACCAATAGCCACCACAGGCAACTTTGAGGCCAGGCAAACTGTCTTCAAGCCCTCAAACCCCAAGGTCGGATTGTTCGCCTTTGTGGAAGTAGGATAAACACCACCACAACCAATGTAGTCTGCTCCATCATTCCAGGCCTGCTGAGCTTGAGCAGGAGTCTTGCATGAGACACCTATGATTTTACCTGGTCCTAGGAGCTCCCGCACTTCGCGTGCCAACATGTCTGACTGACCAACATGGACACCATCTGCCTTGCATGCCAGAGCAATGTCTACCCGATCGTTGATCAGCAGTGGTACTCCACTTGACTTGCAAATCTCCATGCAAGCTTTGGCAGCTTCCAAAAATTCTCTTGTTTCGGCATCTTTTTCTCTGGGCATCAGAAACACGAAATACATCAGCATAATACAATAGAGGGACTGCATTGCAAGTGAGACCATGATTGTTTTAGCAAGCATACCTCAATTGCACAATGGTAGCACCACCTTCAATGGCAGCTCGCACAGATTCTTTTATTGAACGACCCCACTTTTTGTTCATCCCAGAGTCTGTCACTGCATACAGGAAGAGTTGGTCTGCCTTAAAACTTGGCTGTGACCCTACATTGTATGGCGGACACTTGAGCTTGAAAAGATGGTCGAAAGGGCCTTGAGGTCCATTTCCAATGATAAGATCTTTACTGTGATGAAGAGCAGTTTCTACAAAGTTCTTAGCCACCTAGAATGTTCACATATCCAACAAAGAACACAATAAGTTTCTACAGTTTTGAATAGGCATGTGAAAAGATACATATAGCACCAACAGTTTAGGAAACCACTATCCACTGGAACTGATTAACAGGCCAGGATTGGTATTTGGCTTGGAAGAATCAAGGTCTAAGGACAACTTATGCAGCATTGTTCTGATAATATGATGAGGTTTGCATGTACATACATTATATCACATAAATCACTGTTCTTGCGAAAGAACAAGTTCTGCCAGAAAATAAGCCAAAACAGACTTTATTCAAATATCACTGGCTGGTTATGTTGAATACAGCAGATGAGCACCACAATATCTCGATGAATATAGTGCTAGTTACTACTAGTTAAGTACAACTTTTAAATAACTCAGGTTTCCATTAAATGATCAAAACCTCACTATGTCATGGGCTGAAACCATGATGAGATAAACACTAGGCGACTGTTGCTGCTAGTGATGAGAGGTAGACTTAGGTTGAGAAGAGAAACATTAGAGAGAGATTAGATTAATTTTTTCTTGCTTGTCCCTAAGTAGGGATACAACCCATATAGATAGAACTGACTTGACTCTCAAGGACTCAATCTAATCTAATTTAATCTTACCTTTTAAAGACTCAACTTGATCTAATATAAAATTACTTTTTAAACTAGCAAATCTCTAACTTTTGCTACAGTACCCAGTGGGTACTATTTCCCATGGGCTGAGCTGGGCTGGGCTGGGCCTGGCCTAATACCCATGACACTAGTAAAGAATTGTTCATCCCTTTCTTAAGGAGCAACTTTAGGACCACAATAGTGCAAGTAAGATTCCATAATAACATGATCAGGAAAATTGTTTCAACCTATGTCATGTAGTTCCCGTAGCAAAGAAATTCCTAATGGTACCATAGAAGGGAGCTAGGACTAAATAATTTTTTGTTTCGTAAAAAGCGCATGACCACATATACTTTTGCCGCAGTTTCTTCACTATATTCAGGTGCAGTGGGTAAAAAGGACTGGAAGACTAACCTGAACAGCATGCAGCATTGTTGCACCTTTTGCTAATTCAGAAGCTATGCATGAAGCTAAAGTGCAACCAGTTCCATGTGTGTTATGGGTCTTTATACGATGCCCATGGAGCTCAATGAATTCCTTGCCTGATGAAAATAGTTCAGACCTTATATGATGCTGCTTGATATGATAATGGAAAGTACTAAATTAAATTATGTAGTTCATACCATCAAAAAATACATCAATTGCATCTGAAGATTCTGGCATATCCCCACCTTTCACAAGCACATATCTGCAAATGGTCATCTATTTGCATTGGTAAATAATTCATTGACATAGATATAATTAATAGGAATGTAGTATTGTAGTGACTGCATTCTTGCATATGCCATTAATACTGCAACCAGCAACGATGTTTTGGCACTTATCCAAGAAAGGCCTAAGAATATAAAATGCAGCATTCAATCTTATGTAAAACTGTATAAGAGATATTTTGTATATCCATACATGAAAAATTAAAAAGAATGTTTACCACAGGTATATTAACCAGATTGCTTAACTGTTCAACAGATTCATATCCACAGTTAACAACAATGGTTGACCAGTTTGGCATTTACTCATGCAGGTGTAACATCTGGATGTAATAGCACAGGGTATTGCACATGTAATAACTAAGAGAATAAATAAGATAAAATAACTTAAGAACAATAGCATAATATTGATATAAACACAACACACATACTTTGGACCAAATTTGTAAATGGATTCTGCTGCACTGCGCATGTCAGAAACAGTACGCAAAGATACATCACCAAGTAATCTCGACGCTTCTTTCACATTTGGAGTGACTATATCAGCCATAGCAAATAATTCATCCCTGCACAAAACAATTGTAACACCATCTCAGTAGCTTTTATGAATTAAGGATGTTTGGGAAAAAACACTCCAACCAAAAGTTACAAATACAAATACACAAACCAAATATTAGCCCAATACCTATATACAGAAAGAGTAGATGATGCTGAAAGGGTATCCCCGCTTGTGGACACCAGAACTGGATCCACTACTAAAGCTGACTTCAGAAGCACAAGTCATACTAAGTAAATATATGGGTTGGCATAGCTATGTGTTAATCGCAAACATGTAGATATTTTGCCAGACCTTTGACTGGAAACTTCTTGAGACTCTCACACAGAACTTTAACTACTCCAATTGAAGGGAGCATTCCTGTCTTGACCTAGTCAACTCAAAAAGTCACAATGCACACTGCATAAGTTACAATGGCTACAGCAACATCTATATATGCAAATCTGTATATCACTTCCAGATCCAAATTGCAGATTCATATATTGAATTCTAGAAACAGTTGCACAACCAGCCAGATGTATGATAAGAAAACATAATCACACTAACCAAAACATTAAGTACTTCAGAGAAAGGTCAGCATCTTCTGACCATGGGATTTTTAGTTGCCAAAGCTAAAAAAACACAATCTGCCATTTGTAAATGTGCAATCCTCTTTTTGCAGCTGGCAGTGTCAAATGAGTAGAAAAACAGTCCAATTTCATTAAAATTTTACTTCAAACTTTCAAAGTCCAAGTACCAAGTTCATTAAGATGCAAATTATGTCACAGATATCCTGGAGACTTTCCAGACAGACCACCAGTACCATGTTGAGAGTTCTAGGCTTCTGGCCAAGTGATGTTGCAAGTCCTAGAATGCATACCGTCCAAGGTTCCAAAAACCAGTGGTAACTGGTTCAGAGCTTGGGACCAGTTAGGGAGTGGTTATGGGACGAAGACTATGAATTCAAAGTTCAAATTTAGAATTTTTCCAGCAGGTAACCGGTCAAATTTTCAGTTTTTTGGATTTAAATTTTCGTCCAGCACGCTGGCTTTCGACAGTAGCCGGTAATTTAAACCAGTATCTGGAACAGAACCCCAATACCGCAATCTCAGCGCATCGCACAATATGCACATCACAGCACTGTGGGCACTAAGTTTAAGCTGTACCAAGAACCCAGCCAAGATAATGCTAAAGATTCGTAGAACTTGGAATAGCAGCTAAAGAAAAGGCAGAGAACACTCACCACATCAACCGACATGTCCGAAAGAACAGAATTTAGCTGCTCCCGGATGAACTCCTCCGGCACAACATGGATCCCCTACACCACCGCCGCCACCCCCAATCATTTCTTAGACAGGAGTGCAAGAGAGCAAATTAAGGAGGGGAAACGAAGAAATTGGGCAACCTACCTGGACGCCGGCGGTGTTCTGTGCGGTGACAGCGGTGACGACGGAGGAGCAGTAGGCTCCGAGCGCGGCGCAGGCCTTGATGTCGGCCTGGATGCCAGCGCCGCCACCAGAGTCGGAGCCGGCCACCGTCAGCACGTGCGGCCACGGCATCTCGCGAGCCGACGCGGCGACCCTGTAACGGCGGGCGCTTGGCGGAGGGCGCGGCCGTCGGGAGGAGGAGGAGAGGGTTGAGGAGAGCAAGCGTAGGTGTACGGCTTGTGGTGGTGCTGACGCCATCGCGTAGCAGAGGAACTTCATGGTAGCCAATTTTCTTGTTTTCCTGCTTATGAAATGCCTATTTGTCTCTGTCAGTACTCAGGTTTCCAGTTTTGCTCCCTGACCGACCGATTAGGGTGGGGCCGTAGGGAGAAGCAAATCTGGGCGGCCAAAACAGGCTGCTGGCGCAGGGTGGGGTCGCCGAAGAGAGGGCTGCCAGCGCGGGGGCGGGGCCATCGACGGCGCGGGCGCGGGCACAGGGGTCATTGGCTCAGGAAGAGGATCGTCGGAGCATTGGGTGCTGCCGACGTTTGGAGAGCGCCGCCAGCACGGTGGACTGGTGTGGGGCCTAGCGGGCAGTGGCGCGGGGGCTGCTGGCGGGCGACAACGAGGCGAGGAGGAGGCGGTGGCACGAGAAGGGGTGGGGAGGGGGCGGTGACTAAGGGAGGGTGAGGACGGGGTGGCGGTTGGGAGTGAGAGAGGGGTGGCGTGGAGGGAGAAAGAAAGAGAAGGAATTAAAAAGTTAGGCCATCCTTTTCCTAAAGGTACTTTTCTTGTGACATTAATTTCTACGGGGAAAAATCATAGAAAGGATAATTTCCCGCTATTGTTTGGAACAAAGGAAAATCCCTCGAAGTTGCGTGGCGAGGGCTGGAAGGCGCCAGGCAGGGAGGGGGAAGCTCATCTGCAAGTGTGTACGGCTAGCCAGCGTGCACGCATGAGCGGGTTGCCCACCCGGCGGAAAAGAGGTCGCAAAGATGAGCTAAGGGCAGCGCCCCGTCTACGCGCACGCGCTGAACAGTGCACGCGCAAGGTCAGACGGCTTGGGC
>KE373017.1:81462-95121 GCA_000418225.1 Zizania latifolia | reverse complement strand
TGGAGAAGAACCAGCGAGGACGTCCAAGCCAAGTTGAAAGTCCAATTCAACTCTAGTTCGAGTCTAACTCGGATTCTAGGACCAACGTACACTAAAATCATCGTTCAGGACGCATACGAACTCCGTTTTTAATGTTTCACCTATGCACGGAAAGCTAACTTCGACACACTAGTTTCACCTCAAAATTCCTTCTGGATCAATAGAAATCATCGAAATAAGTTGGCATCCGGAATCTATCAGCATGCTGTTTTCTGTGTTATTGGACCTTTGGGCCATGTATCCAGTTGAGCCTATTAGCGGTGCATCCGGAACTACTATATAAGGTGTTTCTACAGCCATATAGGGTTTTTAGGTTTTGCTTAGATTAATTTGCCATTGCAGTTTCACCGTCGATCGGGTTGTAGAACTCCAACTGCTAGTACTTCATATTTTTCATTGACAATTTAGATTGCGTTTTACCTTGTTCTTGTGAAGTTCTTGATGGTAATATGTCCTAGAGACAAGTTCTAGAGGAACCAGAAGTTCTGGGCCTCGGCCAAAACTTCCGGGCCGAACATGCAGATTAGATCAGGTGGGCTTTAATGTTGATTAAAGACTCATCAGTGGGCTCTATATAAGGGAGAAGAGGCTAGGGCGCAACAGGCTGTAGGACCTCCCCTAACCCTAGCCGCCACCTCTCCCCTGGCCTCATCTGCTATGGCCGCATCTCCCCTAGCCTCGCACCCGCTACTAGCATATCGGTGTGAGGTGATCCCATCCCTGTACGTGTGGATACCGTAGAGGCGCTGCTACAATTGTGGCGCTGATCATCTCGACGTGAGGATCACAAGACTGCATCGTCTTCGCCACCAATGATTAGACGAAGCTGTGTGGAGTTGATCGAGGACACACTTCCCCAACTCTTCTTTCGCTACCCTAGCGTGTCTGTGTCTAGAGGTAACGATCTATGATCCCATTACTCTCATGGTTCCTGGGTTAAAAACGGTAGAGAAAAGTTTTGTTTCCTGCTAGCGTAGCCTACTCGTTCCCCAACAGTGGTATCAAAGCCTACGTGCGTAGTGTTTGATCTAGATCATATACATATAGATGATATGTGGTAGAAATAGATTAGATCTATTGATCTTGCGTCAGACTTTTGGAAGTTCTAGGCTCCAACCGAAACTTCTGGGCCGAAATAATTTTCATACAGAATGTTATTTTCGGAAGTTTCGGGTTTGACCTAGAAGTTTCGGGCGAAAATAAATTCGAGATAGAAGGATGATTTCGGAAGTTTTGGGCCTTGAGCTAGAAGTTCCGGGCTTCGACCGGAAGTTCCGGGCCTTGAGCCAGAAATTCTGGATCCACCTTTTTAGACACGCATAGATTCGACGCTTAACTCGTTTTTACAGAGAATGTTGTGACTGGTATGGCCTTGTGATGTATATGATGCATGTATATAATTTTCATGGCCTGTTTGTCATGGTTAATTGCAGCCCAAGGCTATTCTGTCATTGTATTATGACCTGCGTGTCGACATGTGATGCTTCTTCTCATATAATTTGTATAGTGCTATTAGATGTAATAGACTCTTACAAGATCATGGAGGCTTGAAGCGTGATGACCCAAAGGGTAGGAACCGTGGAGATAGAGATCACCATGTGAGAAGGGTCATACTATGTCACAGTTAATATGATTGCCTGTAATGCTTACTTATGTTCCTGTCATACTATTCTTTTATGTTTTATATGCGGTAGGCATCGTTACCATGTTAAAATAGTTTCCCTCAGATAATTAAGAGTCATTGATGCCCTTTCCAATAGCTGTACCTATGAAGGTTTTTGATCATTGTATGGTAGATCTGTCAAAGCAGGGTGCAATCTTTTATCTTAATCAGTTAAGGTGAATGTCGGACATCAACAAGCATAGTATTAGTTTGCTTAACAAAGCTATCAAAATAGTTTTGGGCTTTGGGGCATGGTGTTGGGTACTAGAGCATTTGATGCCACCCAACAAACAAAAGTCACATATGGATGTGATTAGCAAGCGATTGCTTACCTATGTCACTAATTTTCTAGCAATGATGCCAAAGCTCACTAGAAGTTAGTTGAATATGGATCTTGTCCCACTACATGTCGTAAGAGGGAAAACAATTGTATATCATGTAGTGGAGCATCTTTTATTTGATAGAAGATTCACATAGCATAGTGCTGAAACTTGTATTTCTCTGTTGTAGATCATGGCACCTACTGCTAGTAACACTTTCAGTTTTAATTTGTGATCGATTCTTGAAAAGGAAAAGCTTTCTGGAACAAACTTTATTGATTGGCATAGAAACTTGAGAATTGTTCTCAAACAAGAGAAAAATGAATATGTTCTAGAAGAGCCCCATCCTGATGAACCAGCTAATAATGCATCTGCCATGGATCAGAGGACTTATGAGAAGTACGCCAACGATTCAATTGATGTTAGCTGTCTCATACTTGCCTGTATGTCCTCTGAGCTTTACAAGCAATATGAGAATAGGGATGCCTACGATATGATTGTGGGACTCAAAGGCATGTTTGAGAACCAAGCTCGGGCCGAGAGGTATAACACCTTAAAGTCCTTGTTTACGTGCAGGTTGGCAGAAAGCAGTCCAGTCAGTCCTCATGTGATCAAGATGATTGGTTACATTGAGAGCCTAGAAAAACTTGGTTTTCCCCTTGGTCAAGAGTTGGCTACGGATGTGATTCTTCAGTCGCTCCCTACGAGCTTCGAGCCATTCTTCTTGAACTTTTATATGAACAGCATGGTGAAAAGCATGACTGAATTGTATGGGATGCTAAAGACTGCTGAGAAAAGTATTAAGAAAAGCTCTAGTCATGTGATGATAGTTCAGAAGGATAGCAAGAAGAGAAAACACAAGGGCAAGGCTAAAGCTTCGGATGAGATCTCAAGCTCTAAGCCTAGACCTGTTAGAAAGTCTAAGGTTGGCCCTGCTACTTCTGACACTTGCCACCACTGCCATAAGACTGGTCATTGGCGGAGGAACTGCAAGTTATACTTGGAAGAACTCAAGAAAAAGAAGAGAAGTAAGACTTCCACTTCAGGTATAAATGTTATTAAAATTAATCTTGCTACTCGTCCAAGTGATTCATGGGTATTTGATACCGGATCAAAGATTTATACTTGCAAATCATTGCAGGGACTGAAAAGGACTAGGAAGTGTGCAAGAGGCGAGTTGGATGTCCGCGTTGGTAATAGTGTAAAAGTTGCTGCGTTGGCCGTCAGCGTTTATTCCTTATCGCTACCCTCAGGATTAGTTTTAGAATTGAATAATTGTTATTACATTCCTGCCTTAGGTAAAAACATTATCTCTTTTTCATGTTTGAAAGAAGATGGTTATGAATTCATAATAAAGAACAAGTGTTGTTTGATATTTTTGAATGGTATGCTCTATGATACTTGTCTATTGTTGAATGGATTATATATTCTGAATCTTGAGGATATACCTGCTTATAACATTAATACGAAGAAGCCTCAGCTTAATGATTTGAATCCCACTTTTGTTTGGCATTGTCGCTTAGGTCATATAAATGAGAAGCGCATACAGAAGCTCCATAAAGATGGTCTTCTAGAGTCATTTGATTTTGAATCATTTGATACATGCGAGTCCTGTTTACTTGGCAAAATGACTAAGATACCTTTCACTGGTCAAAGTGAGAGGGCAAATGAATTGTTTGCCATTGTACATACAGATATATGTTGACCAATGAGTTCTACAGCCAGAGGTGGTTTTTAGTACTTTATTACTTTTACTGACGACTTTACTAGATTTGGTTACATCTACTTAATGAGGCATAAGTTGGAATCATTTGAAAAGTTCAAGGAGTTCCAGAATAAGGTACAAAATCATATAGGCAAGACAATTAAATTTCTGCGATCGGATCGTAGAGGTGAATATTTGAGTCATGAGTTTATTGATCATCTAAAGCAATGTAGAATTGTTCCACAGTTGACTTCACCAGGCACGTCTCAATGGAATGGGGTGTCTGAGCGGAGGGACCGAACTTTGTTAGACATGGTCTGGTCAATGATAAGTCAATCTGATCTTTCATTATCCTTCTAGAGATATGCTCTAGAATCTGCTGCTTTTACATTAAACAGGGTTCCATCTAAATCTGTAGAGAGGACGTCATATGAGATATGGACTGAGAAGCGTCACGGGTTATCTTTTCTAAAGATATGGGGTTGTGAGGCCTATGTAAAATGTTTGACGTCCGATAAGTTCACTCCTAAATCTGATAAATGCTTCTTTGTGAGGTATTCTAGGGAAATCAAACGATATTACTTCTATAACCGAAAAGAAGGCAAAGTGTTTGTCGTTCGGAATGGTATTTTTCTTGAGAAAGAGTTTCTCTCGAAAGGAGTTAGTGGGAGCACGGTGCAACTCAAAGAGATTTGGGAACCACTCGAAAGTGTTTCAGCTTCTATCGAACCCCAACTCGATATGCAAGATGTTGCAGAACCTGTTGTCGAGACACCAGCCTCACGTCGGTCGAAAAGGGTTAGTCATGCACACGAGCGGTTTATGTTATTAACCACGGGGTAGCATGATATATTATTGTTGAATAATGATGAACCTAAGACCTACTCGAAAGTGGTGATGGGACCAGACTATGAGAAATGACTTGGAGCCATAAGATCCGAGTTAGAATCCATGCGAGAGAATCAAGTTTGAAACTTGGTCGATCCACCTGATGGTGTTAAGACTATCGAGTGTAAATAGATTTTTAAGAAAAAGATAGACATTGATTGAAATGTTCACATCTATAAGGAACGATTGGTGGCGAAAGGTTTTAGGCAAATTAAAGGTGTTGATTATGATGAAACATTTTCGTCCGTCGTAATGCTAAAGTCTATCCGGATCATCCTAGCAATTGTCGCATATTATGACTTTGAGATAAGGCAAATGGATGTTAAAATGGCTTTTCTTAATGGAAACCTAAGCGAGGATGTGTACATGATACAGCCTGAAGGTTTTGTCGATCTAAAAAATGCTAGGAAAATTTGCAAGCTTTAAAAGTCCATTTATGGGCTGAAGGAAGCTTCTTAGAGTTGGAATCTTCGTTTTGATGAAGTGATCAAAGGGTTTAGTTTCATTAAGAATGAAGAAGAGCCTTGTATTTACAAAAAGTCTAGTGGGAGTGCACTTGTATTTCTGGTCTTATATGTAGATGACATATTGTTGATCGGAAATAACATTCCAATACTCGATGCTGTTAAATCTTTGTTGCGAAAAAGTTTCTAAATGAAATATCTTGGAGAGGCAGCATACATATTGAGCATAAAGATCTATAGAGACAGGTCGAAAAGGCTAATTGGATTAAGCCAAAGCACGTACATCGACAAGGTATTGAAACGGTTCAATATGCAGGATTCCAAGAAAGGTTTCTTGCCAATGTCATATTGTATTACTCTAAGCAAGAGTCACTGTCCCTCGACACCTGATGAGCTTGAGAAGATGAATGTGATCCCGTATGCTTCGGCAATCGGGTCCATCATGTATGTCATGCTTTGTACACTTCTAGATATTTTCTATGCTCTAAGTGTTACGAGCAGATACCAATCAAACCCGGGTGAACGTCACTGGGCGATAGTAAAGAGTATCCTCGATGTTGTTAAATCTTTGTTACAAAAAAGTTTCTAAATGAAAGATCTTGGAGAGGCAGCATACATATTGAGCATAAAGATTTATAGAGACATGTCGAAAAGACTAATTGGATTAAGCCAAAGCACGTACATCGACAAGGTATTGAAACGGTTCAATATGCAGGATTCCAAGAAAGGTTTCTTGCCAATGTCGTATGGTATTACTTTAAGCAAGAGTCACTGTCCCTCTTTACCTGATGAGCTTGAGAAGATGAGTGTGATCCCGTATGCTTCGACAATCAGGTCTATCATGTATGCCATGCTTTGTACACGCACAGATATTTTCTATGCTCTAAGTGTTATGAGCAGATACCAATCAAACCCGGGTGAACGTCACTGGACGATAGTAAAGAGTATCCTTAAGTACTTGAGAAGAACTAAGTATATGTTTCTAGTCTATAGAGGTGCGGAGGAGCTCGTTGTAAATGGTTACACCGATGCTAGTTTCCAAACCGACAAGGACGATTCGAGACCGTAATCTGGATTTGTGTTTAGCCTTAATGGAGGCGCAATAAGTTGGAAAAGTTTTAAGCCAGAAATGGTTGCAAATTTAACAACGGAGGCCGAGTACATAGCAGCTTCTGAAGCTACAAAAGAGACTGTTTGGATCAGAAAATTTGTTTCTGAGTTGAGTGTTGTCCGTAGTGCGTCTAGTCCAGTGGATCTCTATTATGACAATAGTGGTGCCATTGCACAAGCCAAGAAGCCTAGGTCGCATCAAAAGTCTAAGCACATACTATGGCACTATAACCTCATTTGAGAGATCATAGATAGAGATGATGTAAAGATATGCAAGGTGCACACAGACTCGAACATTACCGATCCGTTGACAAAGCCTCTCTCGCAACTCAAGCATGAGGCGCACTTGAGCTCTATGGGTATTAGATTCTTGCGTGATTGAGTCTAGTGTATGTGAGAGAAGGTGTCTTGTCTATGCTAATGTACTTTTGGATAATTGGTTATCTTGTTCCTTGAATAATTATCATTTATATTGATCAGCAAGTATGTGACTTGTTTATGAGACTCTTTGTTTTATCATGATGTTATTCTAAATGATCCCTAATCTCATATCATTATGTGGAACAGTGATGATTTATAGATTAGCATATCTGACTGATTGATAATCATGTTTCACGGATCATAGATATAAAGATATCAAATTAGTGATGTGGACACATGTTAGAGAACATGGTGTTGGATAAACCCATCTTGAGATACTGTTGGGATTGTTATTCTTGATATGCTATCAGTTGTCATCTCAAATGGTGTACCTGTGGAATCCTTTGATCTGAGATCGTCATTGATTCCAGAATGTGTAGTAACACACTTAGGGGCTTCCAAACGCTATTCCGTAACTGGGTAGTTATAAAGGTTTCTTTCGGGTATGTTATGAAACATGTTGTGAAATGTGAGCGATCAAAATGGAATTTACCCCTCCTAAATAACGGGAGAGACATCTCTGGGCCCCTCGAGATAAGTTGGATTGAGAAAGTGCATGGCCATGCCACTATGATTCAAGAGTTAATCATGATTAATCCACTACTTGATCGAGTGAAGTGTCGAGCTATCATAAGGGTGGCACAAATTTCGCCTTGAGCTTGACTGATATCGTGCGGTAAAGGGATTGGTGCGTGAGTATATCAAGGTTCAGAAGATATGCTTTTGTATGTATTCGGGGGTCAGTATGTGCTGCTAGGTACCGCTATTGACTTGCGACTAGAAAAGGTTTTCGGGTAGCGGCCGTTTACATATGAACCTATCGGATCACACGCTTAAGGAGATGGGATTTAAAGCTTGCAAGTATTGACTCTAGTGCAAGTGGGAGATTGATGGTATTAATCCCTAGAGACAAGTTCTAGAGGAACCGAAAGTTCTGATTAGACCAAAACTTTTGGGCTTGCCCTGGTGGCGAGTTCTAGAGGAACCAAAAGTTCCAGTTGGACCGGAACTTCTGGACCTGCCCTAGAGGTGAATTCTGGGCGAATCAAAAGTTCTAGGCTTCTATCAGAACTTCTGGACCAAAATAAATTCGATACAGAATGTTATTTTTGGAAGTTCCGGGCCTCGGCCAGAACTTCTGGGCTGAACTTATCAGGTGGGCTTTAATGTTGATTAAAGGCCCATCAGTGGGCTCTATATAAGGAGAGGAGAGGCTAGTGCGCAACAGGCTGTAGGACCTCCCGTAATCCTTGCCGCCACCTCTCCCCTGGCCTTACCTACTGTGGCCGCATCACCCCTAGCCTCGCGCGCGATACTAGCATATTGGCGTGAGGTGATCCCATCCCTGTACATATGGATACCGTAGAGGCACTGCTGCAATTGCGGCGCTGATCATCTCGACGTGAGGATCGCAAGGCTGCATCATCTTTGCCGCCAACGATTGGACGGAGCTAGGCAGAGTTGATCGAGGACACGCTTCCCCAACTCTTCTTCCGTTGCCCTAGCGCGTCTACGTCTAGAGGTAATGATCCATAATCCCATTACTCGCATGGTTCCTGGGTTAAACACGGTAGAGAAAAGTTTTATTTCCTGCTAACGTAGCCTACCCGTTCCCCAACAGTTCTTCAATTGATAGCAGGAACAAAGCTTTCGTGGTGAGGTCGACTACGTGAGAGCGTGGTTGATAACAACTAGACATGCGGGTGTAGTTGCTGTGAGGTGACGATCGCTGATCAAAAATCTCAAAACGTGAACATCTTCACATCGATCCAATCGAACATATCGAAAAATCGGGACTCTAATCGCATCAAGTGGTATCAGAGCAAAAGTTGCCCGTTATGTATTTCAATTTATCCCTATTTTTCCATTACCTAGAGTCCAGAAAAAGCCACGAAAAAATTTCGTTGTGTTCTTCATAGTTTTAGTTTTCTGCTGTCCAAGCCCCTTTGAGCCGTTCGCAAGTTTAATTTCAGTTTTGCTTGGTTGAGTTTGTGTCCTAGTTAGAGTCTAGTCGCTGGTTTAGAGTCGTATTTATGGTGTCTAGTCCGGGTTATTGCTTTTGTCGCGAGAGCCTTCCTTGAGAGATCGAGTTCATCTTGGTTTCGGATTGCAACCGTCTTGTGTTAATTACCCTCTTCGTAAGCCTGTTAGATAAGTCGCAAACCGCCTTGTGTTAATCGCCCTACACCACTAGTCTCCTTGTTTCAGCCACAAACCTATTGAGGAAATCGTGTGATAGCCAAACAGAGAAGAAATTGTGTAGAAATTTTCTGATTTGCGCATTGGTCGGTAAAATAGTCATAACTTTTGCATACAAACTCGAAATCAGGCAAATAAGTATATTTCGGAGATCTACAGAAAAAGTTACATGTGAATCCGCCCCACTTTGTCAGGTTTGGCGATTTTATCTTCTCCAAATTTGGCCTAAAAGATTGAGTTTCCGAGGTCTAAAGTTTCTTCCCGCACTAACCCTATAGCGCTTTCTTTTTATCGACAGGTCACCCTTAGTGCTGCAATCATCAAAAGGCTTTCCGGCTTGTCTCCTTTGTGCTCCTAGTCAAAAAAAAAGAGAAGTGTCAAAAAAAGTTAAATAAAAACAGAGGGAGCACTTAGAGATAGCTAGGAAGCGCTGAGTGGTGCTGTTTTTAGGTGCTATTTTTGGGTGCTGTGTTGTGCTGAATAATCTAACACAAACATCATTTGTGCCTACGTCCTAAGAATCCTTTGTCCCCTACTCTCGCTTGCTTAGACTAGCTCTAGGGACGAGTCTCAGCTAGCGATTTTAACAAGTGATTAGGACTCTTATTTAATTTTGCTATTCTGTTATTGAATTTTGCTATCCTTTGCTACTATAAATTGCCTTCCGAGATCCACATATTTCTTATCAGTACATATTTGATCCTTGCAATCACACCTCGCCGTCGTCAAACGTCCCACCTCTCTAGTCATACCACCTGCTTTAATTGGTAAGAGCTTCCTAAGAGCTTGGTAAGACATACAGAGATAGTGTGTTTCCACCTTCCATAGCTTCGTAGTTGATAGGGATAATACTCTTGTGTTGTTTTCTATTTTCTACTAACCATATCAGGTGACGTGAATGATTTCGGGGATTGTGCTTCAAGGGACGAGCTCCAAAAACTTGATGAGAAGATTGATGCTAATGTCACTGTGATTAATACCATGCAGTTAAGCATTCAAGCACTAGCTGGGAGCATGGCTATTCTCACCGCCAGTGTTCAATAATTGACAACAAATTAGCAGCCTCCAGCCCTAGCTCCTAAGGGCAAAGATGAAGATGAGGACACCGAGCATAGTGAAGCACACGCTATAGCCCGTGAAGAGCACCTGCGACAATGACTACGATGCAATCGGTGAGGTATGGGAGGTAACAACCACCATGGTAACCAACATCAAGGACGAGGTAACAATGATCCTTTTGCTAAAGTTAAATTTACCATACCTTCTTTTGCTAGTAAGTATGATCCAGAGGCATATTTAGATTGGAAAATGATGATAGAACAAAAGTTTAATTCACATCTAGTTCCAGAGATACATCGGGTTAGACAAGCAACTAGCGAATTAAAGAATTTTGCTATTATCTGGTGGAATAAACTGGTAAAATCTATGCTTAGAACCTGATACATGGGATAGATTAAAACGAGCTATGCGTGGTAGATTTATTCCTCCATCATTTAAACGAGATTTGCGAAAGAAACTATAACGCTTAGACCAAGGTAATAAGTCAGTAGAGAAATACTATCAGGAATTACAAATTGGCATGTTGCGTTGTGAGGTAGTAGAGGATGAGGAGGATAAAATGTCTCATTTTTATGAAGGGCTAAGATGTGAAATCTAGGACATAGTTGATTATAAAGAATATAATTCGATTAATACATTGTTCCACCTTGCTATGTTGGCTGAGAAAGAATTGCAGGGAAGACAGCAGATGTCAGAACAATTTTGGGAATACGACTACATCGAGGCCTTCCATGGGCTACACCAAGGCTTTTCCTAGCACCGCTGTTCGGTCTGCTGCCCCCTCCACTAATAGGGCACGTTCAGCAGCACCGTTGTCATCAACACGAGCACCTGAGGATAGTAAATCGATTCGATTACAGGCACTGACGAAAAGTGCTTCATCAATTGCTTCCACTAGGCGATCGAGAGATATACAATGCTTCAAGTGTAAGGGTATGGGGCATGTGCAACGTGATTGTCCCAATCAGAGGGTTCTCATTGCTACAGATAATGGTGAGTACACTAGTGCAAGTGATGTTGATGATGAATTAGTACTTGCCACTAACCATACCGGTAATAATGATGATGATGATGATCCTCCTAGCGATCATGATGTGGAGCAAATATGTGCTGTTGATACGAGCAAGTATTTGAGCATTGTTGCACAACGTGTTCTAAGTGCTCAAATGGAGAAGGCAGAGCAGAACCAATGCCACAATTTGTTCTAATCAAGGTACGTTGTCAAGGAAAGAACATGTCATGTTGTCATTGATAGCGGGAGTTGTAGTAACTTTGCTAGTTTAGATCTGATTGATAAGCTTGGTTTGCCTACACAATCGCATCCACACCCTTACTACATCCAATGGTTCAACTCCTGTGGTAAGTTAAAGGTAAGTAGAGTTGTGAGCGTGCAATTTTCGGTAGGAAATTACCATGATAGTGCAAGCTTTGATGTTGTGTCTATGCAAGCATGTTCCTTACTTTTGGGTAGGCCTTAGAAATATGATAGAGATGTTTTGCACTGTGGTAGAACTAACACATATACTTTTACACATAATGGTAAGAAAATAGAGTTGCTACCAATGTCCCTGCTGAAATTTTAAAGGATGATGTAGCACGTGCTGAAAATGAGAGGAAATTTAGTGAATCTAAATCTGAAAATAAGCAAGTAGCGAAAGGTGTTTTTCCATCTAAAAAGGAGAAGAAAGAATCACATGCTAGGAAAGACATAGTTAAGTTGAAATGTGCTGCCATGCTAGCTACTAATCTAAAATTTCTGAATTAATGATCCCTGAATCTGTTTGTTATGCTTTGATTTGCAAAAAGGTTTTCTTTACACTAGACGATTTGTCGACCTCTTTGCCTCCTGTTATTGCTAATATTTTGAAGGAGTTTGCCGATGTCTTTTCGAGTGAGATACCCCCGGGGCTGCTACCTATGAGAGAAATTGAGCATCAAATTGATTTGATTCTGGGAGCTTCTTTACCAAATCGTGCGCCGTATAGGATCAACCCTGAGGAGACTAAGGAGATTCAATGACAAGTGTAAGATCTGCTTGAAAAAGGGTACATACGTGAAAGCCTTAGTCCTTGTGCTGTTTCGGTTATTTTGGTACCTAAGAAAGATGGATCATTGCGTATGTGTGTCGACTGTAGAGCCATTAATAACATAACCATTCGATATCGTCATCCTATTCCTAAGTTAGATGATATGCTTGATGAATTAAGTGGCTCTGTTGTGTTCTCAAAAGTGGACTTGCGTAATGGCTACCACCAAATTAGGATGAAATTTGGGTGATGAATGGAAGATTACGTTTAAAACTAAGTTTGGTTTGTATAAGTGGTTAGTGATGCCTTTCGGTTTAACTAATGCACCTAGTACATTTATGCGACTCATGAATGAAGTTTTACGCATTTTTATTGGGCGATTTGTAGTAGTATATTTTGATGATATACTAATTTACAGCAAGTCTTTAGGTGAACATAAGGAACATTTACGTGCTGTTTTTATTGCTTTAAAAGATGCACGTTTGTTTGGTAACCTCGAGAAATGCGCATTTTGCTTAGATCGAGTTTCTTTTCTTGGTTATGTTGTGACTTCACAGAAAATTAAAGTTGATGAGACCAAGATTGAAGCAATCAAGAGTTGGCCGACTCCTAAATCGGTTACACAGGTGTGGAGTTTTCCTGGGCTAGCTGGATTTTACCGTCGTTTTGTGAGAGATTTCAGCACCATTGCCGCACCCATGAATGGGCTAACAAAGAAAGGCGTTTCTTTCCGATGGCGACAACCACATAAAGATGCCTTCAATTTGCTCAAAGAGAAGTTGACACATGCACCACTACTACAACTTCCTAATTTTGATAAGGTTTTTGAACTTGAGTGTGATGCAAACGGAATTGAAATTGGAGGAGTGTTAATACAAAAAGGTAAGCTGGTCGCATACTTTAGTGAGAAATTGTCAGGAGCTAGTTTAAACTATTCCACTTATGATAAAGAATTGTATGCTTTAGTTCGAACATTAGAGACACGGCAACATTATCTCTGACCGAAGGAGTTTATTTTACATTCAGATCATGAGTCCTTGAAACATATTAGAAGTCAAGCGAATTTGAATAAACGATATGCTAAATGGGTAGAATTTATTAAATCTTTTCCATATATCATTAAGCATAAGAAAGGTAAAGATAATGTGATTGCTGATGTACTGTCTAGACGCTATACCATGTTATCTTAGCTTGATTATAAAATTTTTGGATTAGAGACAATAAAAGAATTATATGCTACTGATTTAGACTTTAAAGAAGCTTTTGCACAATGTTGTGAGGGAAGAACTTGGAATAAATATATTCTGAATGATGGTTTATTATATGAGGACAGCTAAGACCCAGTATACCGTCCCAACCACATCCAGATGATACAGTTTAATGAGAGCCTAACCCACGTACTTCCCCCAGCCCACGTACTACCCCCAATGGGAACAGACGAAAGCCCTGTCCGAACCCCCCCGATGGGCTGTCCCCCGTGGTCGGAACGCCCGCCCAAAATTCCCACCCGCACGAGCTCCGGCGAAGCAACACGAGACCGCCGCGCGAGCTTCCTCCCTTTATCGCCGGTGACCTACCTCCTCGGGCGCGCGGCGCGCGGTACCTCATCGGCGACCTCCTCCCCTTTTACCCCACGCGTTCCCCATCGATGTGACTGCCAGCAACCTACCTCCTGTGGCGCGCAGCGCGTAGTACCTCACCGACGGGGAGAACTCCGGCGCCCTCTCCCCCCCGCACCCACCACCCCTTCGCCACCCAACCTAGC
>KE373017.1:31460-45522 GCA_000418225.1 Zizania latifolia | reverse complement strand
CTGAAGAAGATGATGAAAGAATAGTAAATACTTGTTGGTGAAGTTTTTGGTCACACGCGTGGCCTGAGAGATCTGCTTAACTCTAGTGCAGGTCCTAAATTTGCGGTTCGTGGCGTGCCAATCAGTTTGATCCTGCAACTGATAAGATAGACAAGAAAAACGTAAATAGTAACGCCTATCGATTATCGATCCGATGGTTTCAACGCGTATCAGACTATCTATTAAATGACTGTAAATAAAATGCAATAAGAACATGGTAAAGGCCAATCAACGCAGCATACCGGGTGCATGATGTACGAGAAATAGATCCATTGTGAAACCTATCGAGACATCGGCATCGGCCTAAACTAACTAATCTGTGAAAGCAATTGAAAGTAATACTAGAGCCGATATCGGGATGCAAAAGCAAGACAGATATAATAACGCTAGGCCGATGTGTATCGCCCGATTCTGATGCCCGATACAACAATGAGATTAAAACATGTAAAAAGATAACCTATCGGCTTACACTCCGATAGAATCTGGCCTCAACATGCCTGATCTGTGTTCGCATTATCATTTGCTATAACCGCAAGATTGGACCGAACCAAGACAGTCGCTAAGTCACAGCAAATCATAGTGCTAAACATATCGGAGCACACTTCATCCAGATGAACGATATGTGACGTTAATCAAACAGACAGACAAAGATGTCGAACTCAACCGATGAAACCTTAGACTGAAATATTTAATCTAAACCACGCATCTGATACAACATGATCGATACATAGACTAAGATGTCGAACCTAACCGATGAAGCCTTAGATCTACTAATCAATGATCGCCAAACATGTATTGATTAGTAGATCTAAGGCTTCATCGGTTAGGTCTGACATCTTAGTCTATGTATCGATCATGCTGTATCAGATGTGTGGTTTAAATCAAATATTTTAGTCTAAGGCTTCATCGGTTGAGTTCGACATCTTAGTCTGTGTGTTTGATTAACGTCACGTATCGTTCATCTGGATGAAGTGTGCTCCGATATGTTTAGCACTATGATTTACTGTGACTTAGCGACTGTCTTGGTTTGGTCCAATCTTGCGGTTATAGCGAATGATAATACGAACACAGATTGGGCATGTTGAGGCCAGATTCTATCGGACTATAAGCCGATAGGTTATCTTTCTGTATGTTTTAATCTCATCGTTGTATCGGGCATCGGAATCGGGCGATACACATCGGTCTAGCGTTATTACATGTCTTACTTTTATATCCCGATATCGACTCTAGCATTACTTTCAGGCGATTTTACAGATTAGACGGTTCAGGCCGATACTATTGTCCTGATAGATCTTCACATTGGATTTATTTTCATGCCATGCATCCGATATATCATGTCATGTGGTTACCATGTTATTACTACGTCTTATTTATCTTATTTAAATGTGTGTCCCGATGCACGCTAAGACCATCGGCTCGATAGCCGATAGGTGTTACTACTTACGTTTTTCTTGTCTATCTTATCAATTGCAGGATCAAACTGATTGGCACGCCATGAACCATAAACTTAGGACCTGCACTAGAGTTAAGAAGATCTCTCAGGCCACACGTGTGACCAAAAACTTCACCAATACTCGTACAACATCTCCATATTGACTCTAAAGGCATAATGCTAACAATCTCCCACTTGCACTAGAGTCAACTATGTAGATATCTAATACCCATAGATCTAGTGTGTGCCTTATGCTTAGGCTGTGGGAGGGGCTTTGTCAATGGATCTACAACATTTAAATCAGTTTGCACTTTGCATATCTTTATATCTACCCTATCCACTATCTCACGGATCAGATGATATCGCCGAAGTATGTGTTTGGATTTCTGCTGTGACCTAGGCTCCTTTGCTTCTACGATAGCACCACTATTATCACAATAGAGGTCTATTGGACTGGAGACACTAGTCATCACACCAAGCTCAGAAATAAATTTATTGATCCAAACAACTTCCTTTGCAGCTTCTAAAGCTGCTATGTACTCGTCTTCTGTTGTAGAATCAACTACCATCTCTTGCTTAGAACTCTTCTAGCTCACCGCTCCACCGTTAAGGTAGAAAATGAATCCAGATTGCGATCTATAGTCATCCTTGTCGGTTTAGAAGCTTGCATCGGTGTAACCACTTATAACGAGCTCTTCCTCACCTCCTCAAGTACTTCAAGATATTCTTTACAGCTACCTAGTGACTCTCACCTAGATCAGATTGGTATCAACTCGTTATGCTCAAAGCATACGAGACATCTAAGCGTGTACATAGCATGGCATACATGATGGATCCAATTATCGAAGCATATGGAATCATATTCATCTTATCGCGCTCATCAGGTGTACTCAGACACTGAGTCTTGCTGAGATTTATGCCATATGACATTGGCAAGAAATATTTCTTAGAATCCTACATATTGAACCTCTTCAACACCTTGTCAATATATATATCCTGGCATAATCCAATTAGCCTCCTCGTTCTATCTCTATAGATCTTGATGCCTAGAATATATGCTGCTTCTCCTAAATCCTTCATAGAAAAACTATTTTTTAATGAAGACTTAACAAACTCCAGCATAGGTACATCATTTCTGATCAACAATATGTCATCCACATATAGTATCTAAAATACAAGTGTGCTCCCACTAGCCTTCTTGTAAACACAAGGCTCTTCTTCATTTTTGCTGAAACCAAACCCTTTGATCACATCACCAAAATAAATGTTCCAACTTCAAGATGCCTGCTTCGATCCATAAATGGATTTCTACAGTTTGCATACGTTTCTAGTCGATTATGGATTGACAAAACCAGTCGGATGTGTCATGTACACATCCTCACTCAGCTTTAGCATATTTCATAATCAAAATATGCAGCAATCGCTAGAATGATCCGAATAGACTTTAGCATTGTAACGGACGAGAAGGTTTCATCACAATCAACTCCTTGAATCTGCTTGAAACCTTTAGCCACCAATCGCGCTTTATAAATATGAACATTTCTATCTATGTCTATTTTCTTCATGAAACCCATTTACACTCAATGGTTTTTACATCATCGGATGGATCAACCAAGTTTCAAAATTGATTGGTGTACATAGATTTAAGCTCGGATCTCATGACTCCAAGCCATTTCTTAGAGTCTAGTCCCACCATCACTTCTTCATAGGTCTTGGACTCATCGCTGTCCAATAATAATATATCCCATCCTGAGTGGTTAAGAACATGAACCTCTCAGATGCAAGCCATACCCTCTCTGACCTACATGGTGCAATAGGTTCTTCAACACCTTGATTATCCTGTTGTGGTTCTATGGGAGTTAAAACATTTTCAAATGTTTCTCAAACTTCTTCGAGATGCGCTGAGCTCCCACTAACCATTATCGAGAAAAACTCTTTCTCCAAGAATACACCATGTTGGGCGACAAACACTTTGCCGAGTTCCTTGTTAGAGAAACAATATTCTTTGGTTTCCCGAGGATACCCGATAAAGAAACACTTGTCGGATTTAGGAGTAAGCTTATCTGATTATAAACGCTTTACATAAGTTTCACAACCACAAATTTTAAGAAAAGACAGATTAGGACGACGTTCTGTCCATATCTCACATGGAGTCTTTTCAACTGACTTTGATAGAACCCTATTTAGTGTGAAAGTGGTTGTTTCAAGAGCATCTCCAAAAGGATAATGGAAGATCACTTTGGCTCATCATTGATCGGACCATATCTAATAAGGTACGATTTCTCTGCTCGGAAACCCCATTCCACTGAGGTATTCTGGGTGGAGTTAATTGTGGAACAATTTCGCAATCTTTTAGATAATTACCAAACTCAAGGATCAAGTATTCTCCTCCACGATCCGATGGCAGAAACTTGATTGTCTTTCCTAAAAGATTTTGTACTTCATTCTAGAATTCTTTGAACTTTTCAAAGGACTCTAAGTAATGCCTTATTAGATAGATATATCCATATCTCTTAAAGTGATCGGTAAAAGTTATGAAGTACTGAAAACCACCTTTGGCTACTGAGCTCATTGATCCACACACATCTGTATGTATGATTGCCAATAAGTCATTTGTCCTCTCACTTTGACCCGTGAAAGACACCTTTGTCATCTTGCTAAGTAAACAAGATTCACATGTCTCAAATAATTCAAAATTAAAAGAGTTAAGAAGACCATCTTTATGGAGCTTCTTCATGCGTCTCTCATTTATATGACCTAGGCGACAATGCTAAATAACTGTAGGATTCAAATCATTAAGACATTGCCTTTTTTGTATTAATGTTATAGATATGAGTTCTTTCAGGATTCAAAACGTATAATTCATTCTCCAATAGAATATGACAATAGAACATATCTCTAAGATAAACTAAACAACCATTGTTCATTGATCTAAAGTCATAACCTTCTGCTTGCAAGCATAAAGCAGAAATTACATTTTTACATGGAGTTGGAACACAATAACAATTATTTAATTCCAAAACTAATATTGAAGATAGAGACAATGGCATGGTGCCAATAGCAACCGCAATAACTCTTGCTCCATTGCCCACACAAAGATTCACTTCGCCTCTAACTAAGCTTCTACTTCTTCTTAGTCCCTGCAACGACTTACAGATGTGAGCAACTGGTCTGATATCAAATACCCAAGAATCAGTAGATGAAGTAGAAAGATTGATTTCTATAACATTTATACCTGAAGCGGAAGTCGTACTTTCCTTCTTCTTGAGATCCTCTAAGTACTTCTTGCAGTTCCTCTTCCAATGACCTGGCTCCTTACAGTAAAAGCATACCGCATCTTGAGCCACCCCTTTCTTGTTCTTTTTGGTCTTGAAATTGCTCGCGATCTCATCGGGAGTCAACTTTCTCCTGACCGCACATTTCTTGACACGGGGCTGTTTCTTGCCTTTCTGCAGCATCATCACATAACTGATGTTTTTCTTAGTGCTCTCCTCGGTGGTTTTCAGCATCCCATGCAATTTCGTCAAGGTTTTGTTCATGCTATTCATATGATAATTGAGTATGAACGGTTCAAAACTCAATGGCAGGGATTGAAGAATCAGATCAGTAGCCAACTCTTGGTTAAGGGGAAAGCCTACCTTTTCCAGACTCTCAATATAACCAATCATCATGATAACATGAGGACTGACGGTATTCCCTTCAGCAAGCCTACACACGAACAAGGATTTTGAGGTGTTGAACTTCTCGACCCTCGCTTAGTTCTCAAACATGCCATGTAGACCCACAATAATATTGTAAGTGTCTGTGTTCTCATATTGCTTCTGAAGCTTAGAGGACATTTTGGCAAGCATGAGACAGCTCACATTAAGACAATCATTAGTGTGCTTCTCGTAAGCACGCCGTCTAGCCACAGTAGCATTATCTGGTAAGTCATTAGGGTAGGGATTTTGAAAAACATACTCTTTTCTCTCTTGTTTGAGAACAATTCTCAAATTTCTATACCAATCCATAAAGTTTATTCCATTAAGCTTTTCTTTTTTAAGAATAGATCGCAAATTAAAAGAACTGGACGTGGTAGAAGCTGACATGATCTATAACATAAGATATGCAAAGTGTAGCACCTATGTTTGTCGGTGAATCACTGATCAGTCCACCCAAGGGGGTATCCGAGGTGATAATTAGATGTGTGTAAGGGAAGCGCAACACCTTCGAACCCGATGGTCGACTCTGAAACACAAGAGCCAAGGTTTATACTGGTTCAGACCTCCCGGAGGATAATACCCCTACGTCCAGTGTTTTGGTGTGTACTATGATGGTGGATCTTACAATACGACGTAATCAAGCTATAGAGGCTTGGGACATCAAAAGCAAGAAAATATGCTAAAAAGCTTGTCCTTTGGAGGGGTTCTCGCCTCCTTTATATACTCAGGGGGTGAGCCTAACAATCCAGGACTCCATCCCGAGTAGGACTTGGATTACCTACCAAACTCAGGTGCTAAATCCTTAATTACAAGGATTTCAGTATAAATAAATCTCTTGATATTATATCCAGAGCTTAACTACCTGATAAGGACTCAACTTTCCTTATCAGAATTAAACCACTATTTATGGGTCATACCGGACGGTCAATGCTGGTCTTGGCCTGCCTTTGACCTGGTCTGATAAGCCCAACTACGGGATACCCGGGGGTCACATCCCCGACAGCAGCCCTTGAGCTCTTCTTAGCTTGGTTGAAGAAATCTTCAAGAAAACAAGCTGGGAGGAGCTCTTCTTTAATATGGAACTTCAACATCTTTGTCAAATTTTGATGTCTTTGAAAAAAGCGTTTGATCTCCTTCTTTCGTGTGAGGTGCACCGCATAGGTGCACCCACACGGTGTAGCCCCCGAGCCTCGAGTTAAATAAAATATTTAGCTCGAGGGTCAACAAATATCCTGTAAGAAAACATAATCTTTTTAAAATTTGTCTCATAATCCTGTCTTCTGCTGTCGTCGAGACCTTGCTGGCAAAGATCATGTCTAAAATCTTGAACTCATGATGATCTTTGACGGAGGCTGGTCTTGAATCTTCTTGTATATTGGTCACTTTGGTCCTCAATTGTCTAGATGCCTCGAGAAGACGTGGTTCATTGGGTCCACAAATCCTCGAGTACATCGGCTCCTGGCCGCTCATATCTCTGGTTGGGCGAGCCCCCAGGCGTGAGAATCCTCGAGCGCGTGTAAGCCCCCGAGCATGAAGATCTTCGAGCACACACGAGCCCCCGAGTAGAAAAGTCCTCAAGCGTGCACGAGCCCCTAGGTTTGGGACCCACCAGCGTAGGAGGTCTCAACCGTTGTGGACTCTACCAGGGTGCCAAAAAAGGCTGCTTCATAACTCCTCCCGTCCGTGGTTAGCGTGTGACAGACAAAAAGGCTAAAAAGACGTCCCGCCTCTAACAGAGCCACACGTGATATGCGGAGCGCTGGTTGAGATAATGCGATGGGAACTGCTTTGCCTTCCCTACCATAAAGTGTGCGGCAATCAAAGCGGCGTTTGCCATAGCCATGGGTGTGGGTGGTTGAGGGAGCGCCTCTATTTAAGCCAGCATCCCCTCTTCTGAACCTCACAACGAGTCATCCTCTTGGTTCTTCTTCTTTTGCCTTGAGATTCCTTCTTCTTCACACCTGCAAGGGGGGATTATTGATGCTGCTTGTTGCTCCATGGATCCACGATGTGTTGGTTTGATTGGAAAACTGGCTACTCTAGTCTCAAGCTATCAAGTTCGTCTAATATATTGACCCCTGCATGAATTTGTTTCGTCTCCATTTGTGTAGTGTGTGCCTCTTGGCTTTGTTGTCGTAGCAGGATGTCACATCCTTCTCGAGGCCCTTCCATGTCGTAAGTTTTTCTGCTAACATGTTATCATCCAGCGCTCTAGTGCTATCTGTCTTGATACCTGGATGCCAAGGCAGAGACTCGATCCTACAGGAGAAGCTGAAGATGTCCGTCGGCGCAGGCACCCTGGGACGGTTTCTGACCCCACCATGGAGGCCGAGTCAATACTGCTCTCCCTTTGTGCTGGTCTTTTAGGGTTAGTGACTATCTCCTCCGGTCTAAATGAGGATTGTCCAGAGTCATTGCTGCCATAGTGGTAGCCCTCGGGATCCTCGTTGCTCATGGCAGTCATGATAGGTCGATGCTGCACCGCGTGGAGTTGCTGTGAGAACCTCGGTTCTCATAGCCATCACATTTGCTTTGCAGAATGCTGTCTCTGGCCATCGGAGTATTTTTCCTTCTTTTAATTGAAGGAGGCTGCGTCCCCTTCTTTGAAGTAGCGCACTTATCGCTGTGTCTCCTTCTTTGAAGTAGTCTGGCTCCTATAAAAGATTAGTCCTTAAGAAATAAAGGTGATAAATAAAGGTGCTTTTGAATTCGTTTTATTCATCGTATACCGTTCGTCGTGTGTTTTTTTACCACCCACACGGTGTACATCGGTGAAGTCGATGAAGGTGCGAGACTATGGGTGTGCGGCTAAGCAGCTGACCCTCTCTCGGGTCTAGTTGTGTGCATGGCGACCATATGTCACCCAACTCTGAGGGGGATGTAGTCTACATGGGTCGACGAGTTCTTCAAAGATGTGTGATTGCGGGTGTATGACTAAAGACTCGACCCTCTCCCAGGTTCGGTTGCATGCATGGTAGCCATTGGGCGCCCAACATGGAGGGGGATGTAACCGGCATGGGTTGGCGAGTTCTTCAAGATGCATGATTGCAAGTGTATGACTAAAGAGTCAACTCTCTCTCTCTCTCTGATCCGGTTGTATGCACGGTGGCCATCTGGTGCCCAACGTGGAGTGGGATGTAATCAGCATAGGTCGGCGAGAGTAATGCTCGACTATGGGTGTACAGCTCGAGGGCTGACCCCTTTCTGGCCTAGTTGCATGCCTGGGAGGAATTAGTCGGCGAGCTCGGCGAGAGTAATGCTCGACTGTGGGTGTACAGCCTGAGGGCTAACCCCTTCCTAACCCAAATGCATGTCTAGGGGAAAGTAGTCGGTAATGTCGATGAAGAAATGGCGCCGTGGGATCGATGAGTGCTTGGATATATATCATCGAGAAAGGTTATTTAGGAAAATATTGTTAGGCATAAAATCGACAAAGGTGCTCGATATTCTAGGAGTTTGGTACTTCTTTCCTATCTTCTCGCATTAGTCTGTATGCCCCTGGTCTTGTTACTTCAGAAATAATAAAAGTTCCTTCCCAGGGGGCGGAGAGTTTGTGCATCCCGATGGTTGATTGTACTCGACGAAGTACTAAGTCACCTACTTTGAAGCTCCTGTTCTGCATATTGCAGTCAAGATATCGCTGAAGGGTTTGTTGATGCCGATCCAATTGTACTGTGGTCGCTATCCGAGCTTCTTCGATGGAGTTGATATCTTCGGCCCTTGTCTGCTCTGCGGTTCCTTCATCATAATATTGAACTCGGGGGGAGTTGTGCAACGTATCACTTAGTAGGATTGCTTCAGAGCCATAGACCAGGGAGAAGGGTGTCTGTCCCGTGCCCTGGTTTGGCTGTGTGTGGAGCCCCCAGAGTACTGCGGGTAGTTCTTGGAGCCACTTTCTGACGTACTTCTGTAAAGGATCGAAGATTTTAGCCTTTAAATCTTGAAGGATCATCCTGTTAGCGCTCTCGCATTGTCCGTTGGCCCGAGGGTGAGCGACTGATGCATACTTGACCTCGATCAATCTTTCCTCACAAAAATCCTAGAAGTCACTTGCTATGAACTGAGTCCCGAGGTCGGTTATTATTTGGTTCGGGACACAAAACCGATAAGTGATTCCTTCGATAAATCGTGCCACTTTTTTAGCCATGTAGTTTTTCAGTAGCATGACTTCTATCCATTTGGTGAACTTGTCGATGGCTACCAAGAGTTGGTCGATGCCCTAGAGAGCCTTTTGAAAAGGTCATACCATATCGAGGCCCCAGCAGGCAAAGAGCCAAGTTGGCGGGATTGTTTGAAGGGTTTGAGATAGGAGGTGGCTTTGCTTGGAGAAGAATTGGCAACCTGTATACTTTTTTACTAATTCTTTGGCATCGCTGTTTGCTGTCGGCTAATAGAAGCCTAAGCGGAAGGCCTTACTGACCAGCGTCCTTGCCCCAGCATGATTGCCGCATGCCCCTGTGTGAACTTTATTAAGGATTTAAAGGCCCTCGCTTGGCAAGATGCACTTTTAAAGTACCCTTATTGAAGCCGTGTGCTTGTACAATTTATTTCCAATGACTACATACTGCTTGCTTCGTCTTGTTAGGGGTTCGGCCAAGGTCTTGTCTTCTAGAACTATGTCTTTCAGGATGTGGTCGATGAGGGGCTACCGCTAGTCATTGGCATCCTCGATCATAGCGGTGATTGCTGATGGGCTAGTGCTTTGGTTCACGTCGTCCTTAATTGATGGTTTGGTGAGCTCTTGGATGAACACACCCTTAGGAACCATCGCCTGAGAAGAACCAAGGTGGGCTAGGGCGTCAGCTGATGAATTATCGTCATGAGGAATATGATGGAATTCCAGGCCGAAGAACTTTTCTTCGAGTTTCTAGACCTTAGCGCAATAGGCGTTCATCTTGTCACTGGTGCAAGACCAGTCCTTATTGACCTGGCTAATAGCCAGCTTGGAGTCTCCATAGACCATAAACCATTTTATCTCGAGAGATATAGATATCCGGAGGCCGTATACCAAGGCATCGTATTCTGCCACGTTGTTTGAGGCTTTAAACAGTAGCTGTAGTACGTAACGCGGTTCTTCTCTTTTTAGGGATATAAGGAGAATTCCTGCGTCGGCACCGTCTAAGCTAAGAGAGCCATCAAAGTACATTGTCCAGTAGTCTTTTTCTTCTTGGCTCGGGGGTAGTTGTATTTCGGTCCACTTAGCAATGAAGTCGGCGAGAGCTTGTCACTTTATGGCAGTGCGGGAGCGGAATTTCATTATGTATTCTCCCACCTCAATGGCCCTCTTTACGATTCACCCTGGTGCATCTCGATTGTGGAGTATGTCACTGATTGGAGATTCTTGTCACAACCACGATCTTGTGGCATTGGAAGTAATGCTTTAACTTCCGAGCGGTGAGCAGGACGACATAAAGGAGCTTATGTACTTGTGGATACCTTGCTTTTGATAGGCTGAGGACTTCTGATATGAAATATACTAGCTTTTGGACTAGAAAAACATGTCCTTCAAACCATTCAACTACTACGGCCATGCTGACGATATTAGTTGTGGTGGCGATGTAGAGGAGAATATCTTCTGGATTTAGAGCAGTAAGGATTGGTGGTGAGGTCAAAAATTTCTTTGGCATGGAGAACGCCTCATCGGCCTCGGTTGTCCATTAAATTTTTTTCCCTTTCTTCAATAATTTCAAGAAGGGAGCTCATCTTTCCCCTAGATGAAATATAAATCTCTCGAGGGCTGTCATGCAACCGGTGAGCTTCTGGACTTTCTTGACATTGTTGGATTTTTCCATCTTCATTATCGCCATTATTTTGTCGGGATTAGCCTCAATGAGCCGGTTGCTAACTATGAACCCAAGTAGTTGCCCGGACGGTACACCAAAGACACACTTTTTAGGGTTAAGCTTCCGTCGAAACTTTCGCAGGTTAGTAAATATCTCGGCAATGTCACTGATGAGGTTGTCCCCTTTTCTAGACTTTATGACCACGTCGTCGACATATGCTTCAACATTATGGCTGATCTGCTCCAAGAGACATCACTGGATGGCCCACTGATAGGTCGCTCCTGTGTTTTTAAGGCCAAAGGACATGGTTGTGTAACAGTATGCTCCAAAAGGTGTGATGAAGGATGTCTTCTCCTGGTCTTCTTCTTTAAGGTTGATCTGGTGGTAACTAGAGTAGCAATTGAGGAAGCATAGGAGGGAGCATCCTGCCATTGAATCAACGACTTGGTCTATCCGAGGTAGCCCAAAAGGATCCTTCGGGCAGTGTTTGTTTAGGTTGGTGTAGCCAACGCATATTCGTAATTGTCCTGTTTTCTTTCTTACTAGGACTGGATTAGCGAGTCATACAGGATGGTAAACTTCACGGATGAATCCTGCTGCTAGGAGGTTGGCGATTTTGACTTTGATTGCCTCTTTCCTATCTTGAGCAAACCTTCGTAGCTTCTGCTTTATCGGCTTAGCAGTTGGATATACGTGGATCAGCTCCCGAGGAACCCTAGGCATGTCGGAGAACATCCATGCAAAGATATCCATATTGGAGCACAGGAAGCTAACGAGCGTGATTTCCTATTTGGGGTCAAGTCTTATCCCGATAGTCGTGGTCTTTGTTGGGTCGGCATCGGAGAGGGCGATCTTCTTGGTGTTTGAGGGTGCAGGAGAAATCCCCAAAGCAGTTGATGCCTTGGCTGGAATTTCCAAGGCGTCGAAAGGATGTGCTCAGACTTGCCTAAGGGTTTCCTCCATTCGAGCGGATAGGTCGACAGCCTTGGCCAAGGCGAGACTATCTTTCTCACATGTGCGAGAGGTACCGATGTTTCTCCGAATAGTGATAACTCTACTTGGACCTGGCATCTTAAGCACCAAGTACGGGTAGTGTCCGATGGCCATGAAACGGGATGTCGTACTCTGCAACCCAGAAAGTGATGTGCTCGGTTCGATAATTGTCTCAAGAGCCAAATGTGACTGGTAGAGTTATTGAGCCTAGCGGTACCGAACTTTGCCTGGGTATGATACCATAGAACGGGAAGTTGTCCTCCTTTTAGAGGCTGTCGACTGAGATGCCAAGATCAGTGCGGGAATGGTGAAAGAGGATGTTCAGTCCACTCCCCCCGACGATCAAGATCTGCCTCATGCGTACCTTGAATATCACCGGGTCAACAACCAGTGGCCAGCGCCCGATCTTGGGGACATTTATCCATTGGTTATCTCGAGAAAAGGTGATCAGGACTTCCAACCACCGCAGCTGTTGGATCTCCTTGAACCCTGCAGCATTGATACGTCGGTCTAGGATCTTTAGTTGTCGTTTAGTTTCAGCTGATGTGGGGCCTCTGAAGACGATATTCATCGTCTTATGAGGCTATTGGAAATCATTATTGTCTTGAGGCTGACTATTCTTCCTTAGGGCATCATCATCATCCCGGCGTCTTTTACCTTGACGAGAATTACCACGGGGTTCTTTGGTTAGTACATCATGTAAAGAGTAGCACTTGTGCATGGTATGCTTGCCCTTTGGATGGAACGGGCAAGGCTTGTCGAGTTCCTCCAGCAAGGCCTCGTCTTCCGAGCATCGTGAACTGTAAGCTGCCACTATAGTTCTTTCCGTCTTCCTTTTCCGTTCTTGCTTGCCTTGAGAGGATCTTAGTCGGTCGTCCTCTCATCGAGGGGATCGAGGACGATCATCTCTGTTTCGACGAGATCAGCTCTAATGGCATGATCGCTCTATCTTTTCCCTTCGAGCATCTTCGCAGTCGGCGTAGCTTTCTGCAATAGAGATCATCTAGGCTATAGTTTTTGGCTTCTTTCATGAGGGCCCCATGTAGTTCGAAAGAGTAGTGCAGGGCGTCAATGAAGCAATTAATGATGTCCCGCTCATCGATGTCTACTATCGTAGTCCTTTTCTCCGAGAACCTTTGGATAAAGTTACGGAGGGTTTCATCTTCCTTTTGTCATAGTTGTTGCAGGTCGTATCAAGTCTCGAGCTTTTGCCATGTTCCTTGATAGTTGTTGATGAAGGCCAAATAGAGTTGCGCCCAAGAATCGATAGAATTCATGGGTAAGCTCAAGAGCCAGTTGTTGACAGATGCGGAGAGCATAACATGAAGGTAATTAGGCATGACCCCTTTGTCTCCTCCTACCACACGAATAGTGATGTAGTAGAGTTGTAACCACTGTGAGGAATCTGTTTTACCGTCATACGGTTCAATTCCCGTTGGGCGGAAGGACTTCGGCCATCTGATTTGTCTTAGGCGCCAAGTGTATGCGGGGAAGCCGCCATGATCGTCTTGGCTTCTGCTCCTCTGGTGGTTGCGGGGGTTGCGACCTTCAGCCAAATCATCATGATCGGCGCTGCTGCCGATAATGCTGCGGCTGTTATCGAGGTTGCCTCAATTGTTATCCTGCCTATGGATCTCAGAGCATAACCTGCTCTATCCTCCCAAAGACGGTGGTGGTAAGTGGTCATCGTGCGGGCTGTCAACGGACAAGTTTTGGCTGTGCAATGGTTGATATTGGTCCTGACCATCACCCTCCTTGTCTTGTGGGGGAGGAGTTAGTGGTTGGGTCAAAGCCGGAGCTAGGGTGTTGATCTGAGTTGCTATCGCCTGAGCTAGCGCTTTCGCTCGTCGCAGCTCTGGAGTCTCAGGGAGAGAGCTGAGAACCCTCTTGATGGCCATTAGGTTGGCGGCCGGGGTTTTGAAGACCTTTTCTCCATCGAACTCTAAGGTGAATTCATCTTCAAGGTTTCGGCGGACCCCATTATCTTGTTCAACTTAATGGCCTTCGGCGCGACGCCACCTCTCGCTGGTGGTGGACTGCGCCCCCTCAGCCATCATAACAAGATTGGTCGGGAACCACCGATTATCTTCAAACTTGTCGAGCCACCGGTCTCT
>KE373016.1:276046-287858 GCA_000418225.1 Zizania latifolia | reverse complement strand
TAGAGAGGAATCTTTTTGGAGAGTTGGCTAAATGGACAAATAGATAGTCAAAAATAGAGAGGCTGTTGGAGATGCTCTAACAACTCTGTTGATGCTCCCCGTCACTCCCCACCACTCCCCATCTCTCTCCTGCTGCTCCCCACTGCTTCGCTGCTACCAACACAGTCTGCTAACGTAGCTCCCCTCCACTTCGTTACATTCGAGTGAGGTGGGATGTAATAGTTTTGTTTTATTTTTGGATGGAATAGTTTTATCCATTTTAAAGATTGTTTAGTATAAAGATAAATCTATTCTATTTTGTATTTGGTTTGATGATAGAATAATTCCTATTCCCATCCTTCTCTGTCTCCGTCTTCTTTGCCCTCTTCTCCTCACCTGTCTCTGACGTGTCGCCATCTGCCAGCCTACCGTCATGCTATCTGTCTATCGGCCCGTCACCGCTCTATCGTTGCTCCTTACTGCACTGCCACCGCTCCCCTGTCTCTTTGTCGTTGCTCCCTACCGCTCTATCACTGCTCCCCGCCACTTCTCTACCATTCCCCATCACTTCTCCACCTCTCCTAGCCGCTTTGCTGCTGCCAACATAGCTCCCCTCCACTCCTCCCCACTAGCGTGCTCATACGACAAAAATGGTATGGTTGCGTCCAATTTTTTTAGGACGGAGCCATCCTGAATTTTAGAGAATATTTTCCAAGTGGGATGACTCCGTCCCCTCGCTCTCTAACCAAACAGGAACTGAGATAAGATAGAATGATTTTATCTTAGCTCACTCCTTAACCAAACAGACCCTAAATTATTTGGCTTTTCAATAAGTAAAACTTATCTTATTTCGACCAGTTATAAACAATATCAATAATTATAATATAAAATTAGTTTTATTGAAGCGACTATAAAATAAATATGTCTTAATGGTGTATTTATTTGATATTATAGATATTAATATATTTTTATTTAAACTTGATCAAAGTTAGAGAAATTTGATTTTACAAATAGTCAAAAGACTTGTAATATGAAAAGGAAATAGTATGTTACTCATGTTTGCTTATAACTTGTATTGTTGTTAGCATAAAAAACCAAAATCTTATGCTAGTATCGAAAAAGGGATAATTCACTTATACTTTAACAGTCTGTGTTTGTTTGGATAGTAGCAGTAATTTTGCAACTGGGAAAAACAATTGGTAGTGATCTAGTAATTTAGAAGCTACTAGATAGACGATAACTCAGATGGATAAATTAAATAATACAAAATTAAAAATTGCTTAAAAGGTTATATAAGTAATATTGGTATAAAAAGTTTTTAGAAAAATCATACTTTTGATAAGTACCGTAAATAAATTATAGACAATCTATCATCCATCAGCTCGAGAAAGAACTTAACCTAAAAAGAAGAGAGCTATATGATGTAAAGCTGTCGGTGTTGTTTCCTAGAGCATTAAATTTTCTTGCAAGTGTTGTGGACAGGAATACAGGATGGGGAGGTCGTTCGTGTTGTTGACTTTCTTCATACATTTGGTGGGTAAAACGAGGTTCATGTGTTTGGTCGGTTGTGTATAATGGATTCATTTTCATCAAGAATAGACAGGATTGGACTGCAAAAGTAGGGTGACAAGGTTGGACGCACCTGGTCGGTTTTCGAACCGAACGATTTGATTTAAATTTTAAATTTCAAATTAAAAAAAAAATAAAAATCTTGAAATTTTTTTCCTAAAATAGTAGGTGAATTAAAATAATTTATGGTAAAATTATTTTTTAAATATTAAAATACCACAAAGTTACGAACCAAATAAGACGAACAAAAATAGAAAACGCAAAAATAATTACTTTAGCCTAGCCTGCCGGCCCATTACCCCATGAATTTTTCTTTTTCTTTTTTATTGTTTACAACATAAAATACATGTATGGATTTTATCTAATATGATATATATTATCACATACATTATGTATTACCACATGTATTATGTATTTTATTAACTTTATTTGTTTGAAAATGTTCAAATTATCAATTAGCCACATTGTATTATAATTTGTATGTGAAGTTATGAACTGATGAGTTTATGGTATTGTATGTAAAGTTGTGAACTGTGAATTTAAGGTATTGTAAGTTTTTAATTTATCTCAAAAACAATAAACATAGCAAAATCTTAACAAAATGTATCAAGAATTTGTATAACATTACAACAATTTTCTATAATTTTACTAAAAAATTATCTATCCGGTTACCGAGCTAATACTGTGGTAATCGAGCCTCGTATCGTGGATTCGTGGCTACCGATCCAGTGGTTACCGGTTACCGAGCCTCATACCACTGTTACCGTTTTCACGAACCAATTTGAATTCAAAATTTGCTTGAATTAGACCAGTTATTGTCCGGTTACCGCATTAACCACCTGTCCGAGCTCGAGCGGTACCTAGCCCACAAACAAATTTATTAACCCTGACTGCAACATGTTGTCCTTTTGTAAACAATTTATAATGTGAGAGCTGCCATAGAAAAATGTGTACCTTAGGTGGAATTTTCATATTCCCAACAGGCAACAGCACAAATGTAAACTCGAAAGTTAATAATGGCACAGAAAGATTGAACAGAATATAAGCCAGAGGAATTAAACTACCACAACATAGCATCTTCCATTAGTAAAGGTGAGAGAGCTAGCTATTCGAACATGACTGATTGGTTTAGACAGGTAAAAGTGTATATACTCATTGCCTTTCTCTTATTTTTGCTCCATCTCCTTTACTAGCTGAGTTGTGCTCAGCTCCAGAATGTGTCAAAGTCAAAAACAACCAAGCGGCAAGGGGCAGCAGTACACAATCAAGAACTGAACCAGGAAAAAAATTGACCAATTTTACGATGCATTCTACTAATAGCAGAATACATTCTAACCATTCATCAACGATTCAGATTAATTTCTACTACTAACTTAATGAGGGGTAGTAGAATATACAGAGAACAAAATTATTCAATTTTTTTTGATGTGAGAATTAAAATAGTAATTTTCTATATTTAAAACCCTAGTAATACAATCTTCATGATACGCCGTCTCTAACACAGTTCTAAAGATAGAGACATGCTAGTATTATATGAAAATCGCTAATAACAATTATACCTATATTATAATCAATTAAAAGCACCAAACTACCCTTTAAAATCGACGGCTATGATTGATCTACTGAAAGTATAATACTATCAGTAAAATGCACCGTAATAAGGCTCAAAAATTTAACCAATTGTGAGGCCACAAATTGACACCCACCCTTTTTCTTTCCATAGCTTAACTACAAGTTAATTTATTTATGTTAAAAACCACAGCATTGCTTTATAACATAGCGCATTTTGCTCTTGGAGTCGATCTTAATCATATTGCCCAGGATAATCTTCTGCCATCAATGTATTGAAATGTTGATGCTCAGGCCACATCTGGGAGCTGGTAAGATGGATCCGGGGTGCTCCAGCATGGCGAAGGAATCAAGAGTAAAATATAATACATTGCAGGGTGGATGTCAACTTGGCAAGGTTCAACTGAGAAATGTTTCAATTTCATAGAACTTGATAATGGGTGCAAATGCATAAGTATGCTGTACGACACATTTACAATGTCAGCATGTGCCATTTCTGCTCCCATTCTTCAAATTCTTAAGTTCATCCAGCTGCAACGAGAAACACAAATTATGTGATCAAATGCCTGGCTTCTGTATATAATAAAAATGTTATTTGGACTTCAAAAAAAGCTGGTCAAGTGACAAACAAAAGATGGTCCAGAATCCAGATAGATGACATGATGTGATCAGAACTTCATATGTTCATTTGAAGGCATAGAACTATGCTTAAGATGCCAACTGCCATATTGAACAAGTCAAACAGTATTAAGGAACACCATTAAGCCAATTCTTTGGCAGGTACTGTACCGATTTTATAGGCTAATGGTAAATTTGAGGTAATACGAAAAGCACAGCAATGTAGACGGAAACAGCGTGGAGGACAAGATGCTATATGCAGAATCAACATAAGAAAATTAATGAGTTATTTTGTGCATTGCTACTGCATCCAAATTAATACAGTTTATTAAAACTGAACAGTACACTGCTGAGGTTTTTAAGTGAGTAGTGGAGTTCCTGACATGTGCAGGACCAAAGTGAAGCACTGAATAACTACATGTTTACACCAAACTCGATGTAGAACTAAATGTTATATTTCCATGGAGGTCTATATCTAAGATGTGCATGAAAGTTGTAACACAAAATGCTACTGTGCATTAGAATTCTACATATATAGACTGAGTAGCAAACTAGCAATACATTTTTGCAAACACAGCAAAATGGTTTACCTGTCTGCATGTTTCCTCGTGTGTCTCTAAAAGCTCATTATACTTTAATTGTAAATCCAACTTCTCAGCTTTGATCTTTTCATAATCAGATATCGATGGACCACCCAGTTTCTGCTGAACAAACCTGGGATATACCAGCATGTTTAGTTCTTTTTTTCGTGCCATTATAGGAATCAATAATAAGTTAACGAAGGATAATTGAACCAAGCTTCTAGTTAATGAATAATCAAATACAGTCACAAACCATTCCTTCTATAGATAGTTCAAGTAATATATGTGTGAAAAGTCAAATCAACTCACTCGACTGCAGAAGAAGGCTTGTCATTCTCCTCGTATAATGCAACAAGAACTGTAAGATGATAAGAAGTTGACTTAAGTAGTATCTCTAGCCAGTGAAATAACTACAATTTGTGGAGGCACAGAATGCAAACCTTTCGTGAGAGTATCGAGCACACCACTGGAGTCGAGATACTTTCTGAACATCTCTTTCTTGGCTTCTCTATCCTACAAAGACCACAGCAAGGTCATGACCAATTGACCATCATTTCAAGAAGCAAATTCTAGCATACAATGCCGTATCGTGATGGAGTCGAGTCTGGCTTAGTTTACAGCTTACGTGGTAGTATGCTACATAGTGCATACACCAGAAAAAACATTAAAGTTATGTGTCTTCTCTATGCTGCCACCTCGCATCTAGATTGGAAGCTCGTTCATACTTGGACCAAGGATTCTAAGGTGGAAGTACCAAAACCAGATGAAATCAAAATGCCCGCGGCAAATTGGAGAAAGAATCATCAATTCTTCCTCCCAAATTGCATGGTTTACAAGCACCAACCCAGTAGGCCACCACATTGCACCTTCAATTACAGATACAACCTAGTATCCAGTACTCTTGTAAAAGAGAATCTGAACTACACAGTACACCACAGTCAATACTGCAATTGACATGGACAATGGCTCACCGATCTCCATGTCCATGCTAACTAATCAGCTATACTAAGCTTACCGCAGAATCAACACACGCTTCTCACCCAAAGGTGTAACTAAACAAATAATTGACACGCCATCACATCTCACATGATTTATCCTAGAGCTAAAAACAGATAGAGAAGGAGAACACATCAAGTGAAGGGAGCAAATGGGGGAGGAGAAGCTCTAAGAACGGAGATGTTACCATGCTGAGAGCGGATCTGGGGGAGGGCCTCGAGGGAATAGTCGCGGCGAATTCCGAGCCGGGGCAGGAGGAGAAATGACGCCGACGAGCTGTCGGCTGGATCCGCTGCCTTCTGCTGATGCTGTACGACGGCAAGGGCAAAGCTGAGAACCGTGGCCTCGGTTTTTTTTTTTTTTTTTTTTTTTTTTTTTTTTTTTGCGTAAAGTCGATCTACGGTGGACCGGTGGTAGGTGGCGTACTGGCGTTCACTTTCCTGCTTGCGGTGGACCGTGGACCGGGTTGGCTGATGCTTTGCTTTTTATATGTCCGGCTGAACGATTTTTTTAAAAATAATTAATTTTGGATTTTCTTTTTGAAATATTATAGAACTAAACCTCTATCAATCGTTATATGATTATTAGGTAATTTTGAAATGTGGATAGATGAGACTAATAATAAGATAAAGTCCTCTGCCAACTAACCATTAGTCGATAGGAATTTTGTCGACCGTTGATTTATCTATATGGTTCTATTAACCAATAGTTGATCGACAAAGGTATAGTTTTATATTTTTTCAAAAAGCACACACCCAAAATTGTAATTTTGAATAAAAATAATTATTTTTTAAAAAAGTTCCCAGCTAAATGTTGGTTTGCAAAAACCTGCCGTGGGCTGGTTAGTGGTTACTAGCAATCTGTGTATTTACCGTTGAAACCGGTTCAATCTGATGGTTATTGTGTAGTCACCGTTGAAACCGATTTAGTTTGGTGGATTCTAATTCGGATTCTATATTCGAATCTTTCTGCAAAAATGTCACAGTAGATCTTCGGACGCTGGAGGTTACTAGCCACCGTGGTTATTATGCATTTACTATCAAAACCAGTTCGATTTGATGGTTATTAACAGTTACCATCAAAACTATTTCAGTTTTGTGATTATTACATCGGTTTGCATAAACCGTTCTGTACTGAGATTGAAAAAAACACAATAACCAGGCTCGGCGGTTTGGTGAACCCCCGATGAACCAGCTCGAAGCGAAGGTAGAAGGCCAATGCCTTCTAGTAATTTGCAATGTAGAAGTTTATTGGGAATATTTTTACGCTTGAAACAAGAATTTTCTTCCCAATAAGTTCGTCTTTAAGAAATGTTATACAGAGGTTCAAGATAGATGAATCGAGTTTTAACGCCTGATGATTTTATACAGCTGTTTCACTTTCTTATTCTTGAAGCTATAGAAGAAAATCTGGAAGTTGACTGTCATATATCTTTTTTTTTTGAAGCCGAGGATATACAGTTGCAGATAACTTCACTCTTGTCAAATTCCTGAGAGAAAACAGAGCCTGGGTTAATGAAGAAAAGATGGGTGATGCTGATCTTTTAAGAACCAAAAGAATTCTTTGTTGCCGCCTTCAAGATTTCTCTGGGAGTGCTCTGATATGGGAAGTCATCTCTCTGACTCGATTCTCAAGCCGTCCTGGATGGCAGAAGAAATCGACAAACACTCGTCTTTCCTGCTGCACATTGCGTGAGGGCTTTTGTAACATCTGCAAACCATTTGTAAATATGAGTGATGAAGATTGAAGACAGACAGTTGAGGAGCACGGCTTCTCAATCCAGATGCAAGATAACTTAAAGTTGCTGAACACTAAGGCCCCATTTGATACAGATTGAGATCTAATATTTCTTAGAGCTGCTTAAACCTAGCTTAAGAAATTTTGGATCTAAACTGTCGGTGCATTGAGCATATTTATCTGCATTATATAATTTTTTATTTTGGACTAAAAATAAAAGTCTAACCCACTTTATTTTACCATACAAATTGTAGATCTAACATAAATCTTAAAGCTGGAGCAATGCAAAACAGGCCATAACAATGTTGAGGAAGTAACAGATGTAAACTTGTAAAGTACCTCAGCCTTTTCATCTCGAGCTGTTGTCACTTCATTAACACAAGCAGACACTTGCTGATTGATTATTTCCAATTCTTCAAGCGCTTGCACTAGAGGCTGTGATAAATCATTGCGAAGTAACTTATAGCAGAACAAACTACAGAGCGACATGAAAGGATAGAGACAAATGAGAAGAAATGTACCCATGGTGTCAATGTTGGTTGCACGTATGTCAGGGGTACAGACAGAATTTGCTCGAGTGATTGGATCATCCTGCATCTGCAGAAAGAGAAGGCACACATAATGATTGGACCAGAGATATAGTATGTCCTTCTATCAATAGGTTATGTTTGATGTAAAATTCAACTTCAACACATTCCGCTTGTTGATAGTGTACAGTACGGGAGGTTCAACTGTTCAACTACACAATGCATAATAAATAGCTAAATATGTGAGGATTACTCACATTTCATCGATGCATCTTTTGCGTTCACGTGGAAGAACATTTTCAAGCTCATGATGAAGATAGTGGAGCTCATCTTGCAGTTCTGACATCTGCTCAACTAGACCATATGCTGAAACATATGATGGAGTCATTGCTTGAGCACCTGCAGAAAATGGAAAGCAGATTGAATTATTCAAACTTCTGGTACACGATGTAAATACAATTCACAATGGAAGTGTGCTTACCTGAGTGACTACTAAGAATATCCCTAACAGCATGAAGAAAAGTATCACGATCATCAACAGACCCTTCTTCAAGCATTTCCAATGCAGCTTGATCAATTAAATGATATCGGTCCTATTCATTTGTGCAGTACAGGCTATAATTTCTAAGCGTGTAACTGTGCAAGTGAACCATAACAAGAAGCTAACCAACAAAGTGAAATTTACAGATAAAAATATAAAATCAACAAGAAATACCAGGCGGCCATAGACAACTGATAAGTAACTCTGCAGCTCCATTTCTATTGCTTTTAGCAGTGAATAGGCACTCGAAATTTTTGCCTGCCTTTCAAGCCAGCAAGCTATCTTTAGAAACTGATGAGCAGCAAGCTGATTAACCAGATGATTGATGAACTGCAAGAATGAACAATTGTCTAAATGACCACCTAATTATGTACAAAATTGGTTTGCACCAAAACAACTGACTGTTCATAAGATACCCTTTTCTGCTGGCTTATGTAGCATTCCTGGCGCACAACCTTCAAATTATGATCCCCTGGAAGGTCACAGTTAGGAACATACTATTGCCTTGATAGAGCAAAACATTTTCAAATGATTATTTTGTCACGATAAGATCGCACCTTGCAAAATATTTGCACCCTCAAATTGAGCAAGGTCAGCACACAAGCTTGTAATAGTCTAAAGAATAAATAAGGCATTAACTTTTTATGCCAAAAAAGGAAATAAAATGCTCACAAATAATGCATAACATAGCTAAATGGACGAAAAGGACACAAAAAACTGGCTATATGCTGAGGGGACAGAGCAAACTGAACTATGGATGACATATACAAATTTGCAAATAGACAAATCAGTGAACATGTGTATTGTCTGTACTCTGTAGTTAATTTTTTTGAAGGAATCCTTAGCTTCGCTGTACATTACTATTATTATTATTATTATTTATAATTTTCCTGGGAACCTGCCACACCTTTTTCATAAAGCATGCTTGATAGGAATACATCATTAACCAAGGCATCACGAAATGCAATTAAGAACTCTCAAGCATCTGAGAGAAACCTTTATCTTATCCACGATATATTGACAACCAAATTTCATGTACATAATTTACCTCGGATAGGCATTTCTGCACTTGAAGGGAAAGATCCCTAAGTTCTTCAGCAAGTTCAGAGTTTCTCGTCCTAAGGATGTCATGGGAAAATCCACAATAGCACACATACATAAGTAATAAAATGTACAACTTTTTGAAACATCACATGTACAAAAGTTCGTTTAAGTACTACCATACAATAGGTAAGCAATCCATGCAACCTAATCGATAGCAGAATTTCCTAAAAAAGATCAAGTGTATTCTGAAAAGTTTCAGTTCAAATAAAGATACAATGCCATTTCAATAATTTAAAAAGAATCAGTAGTAGCTGTGATTACTCATGTCCTTCATACCTCAGAGAGTGGATGTCCTGATGAACATGTGATGGCTGGGACGCCAAGTGGATTCTAAGTGTTGAGAGTATGGCCTCCTCCTTAGCACATTCTACTTGTGCTTCTATGTACTGTCTTTTACTTTTAGCAAAGCTGTTAACACAAAAGCAACATCAGTATAAGAATAATCATGCATCTTAAAATATCAAAGAAAATGGAAAAGTCTGAGTAGTAAGCATAATACACAGTAGTAAAACAAAAGAAATAGATCGGTGACATTCACAGTCCAATAAACACTTACATAGAATTAACTCGCTTCAATTCAACAGAAAAATGGCGTGATTTTTCATAATCTCCTGCACAAAAAGAAGAATGACAAATTGATCCAAGTCAGGGTTAAGTCGTTAACCCTTATGTTGAAGACCTAATCCCAGTATACATTTCTTTAAAGGGAATCATAGAATACATAACATCCAAGCAAACCACAGACCAGTAAATGGAGAAGAAACATATCAAGCCCTTTGTTTCAGTGACCCTCTTGTACCATTTACAGGAGCAAGAAGGTGTCACCCTTATCTCTTTTAAATTTTAGACACGCAGTTGCATCCATTGTGTATACCAAGTTACAAACAGGAATTGAAGGACAGAAATAATATCTTCTATCATGGTTTAAGGTCAATTTAAGCCAGTTAAGCTTAGTCAGACCAAAAGAAGCAATGTTTATGGTGGAAATCAACTGCACCAATGCATATTCAAGCACAGAAAATAGGAAATCTATATGGTCACTTATGTTAGGCACACACACACATATATATATATGTTAAGTATATATATGCTAGTCCCATATATGTTAGGCCTATATATGGAGAGGTATATATATTAGGTCTTTGCCCTCATATCAATACAATCAAGTCATATTCATAACAACTTAATCATGATATTTTTAACATGAAGCTTGAGTTATCGAATAAATAACAGGGCCAGTTTACATTATTTTAGTAATATGTGAGCATGTAAATTTTGAACTTTCAACAGTTCACATCAGAAATAAATATATTGCTACTGTACCCTTCTCCAAAAACATTATGCAGACGCAAGAAAAGGTATTACATGTGAAATGTATGGATAAACTACATGTATGAAAATTATATAACAATCAAAGCAAGTAACAAAAATTCACCTCTTGATGTATCTTCTTTGGCAACAAATTGAAGAGGTCCCTGCTTGATAACACCCAACAACCCCCAAAAAACTCAGGATGTAGATGATAAATAAATGTTATACATAAATTGTGAATTTAAGCTTAATTTAATTCAGTTTATTTTATATGGAAAGACCATTTATTCATCTTAAATGGAAATTTATCATAATTTCGCATTTAAGATATTGTGGTTAACTACAGACTATGTTGGCGAAAAAATATTGTATCATAGTAATATACTTATATGATATTACAGTAGACAATTTGGTCAACACATCACATATGAACTATGTCAAATAGTAAAACAAAGAAAAATGATCTTGGGTGCATTTTAACAATTTTTATGTAGGATCAAATCAGCTCACCTTACCAAGTTCAAGTATCAAGTTATAGCCAACATTAACATCATAACATGATGGCTTTAGTGAATTAGCCAAAACTGCATACCACAACTCCACATGCACTAATTCACTCTAATGCGAAATTCACCTATGGCCTTGTAATCAGTTCGCAAAATTGCAAAAAAGCAAATATTTTCTCCAGAGTACAAAATTATTTTTATTGGACTTGAACGACATTTTTTTAGTTTATTATGAAACATGCATTTACAGGTGAGCCCAAGCTATTGAAGTGCCTAAATTTAAAGCACCAAGACCCTAAGGTCAAAGAGAAGAAAAGGTGTTACGTGTGTTAAACTAAATCCATTATCCATCGTGTATGAATGACCATGGAGGATTTCTTCAGCAATATGTTTCTGCTCCTTTAGACATAAGATCCGTTAATATAGAATAAAAAGAGTTAAAGACCATGAAGAAAAGGCACCTTCTCAAACTTCTTGGAGAACCATCTGTTTAGTTCCTCTGTACAAGCCAAGTTATGGGTTATGTAAGACTGGAAGTCACAGTATGACAAGTAAATTCCATTATCTGTATGGAGCAAACCAAAAAATGTATTCAAAAGAACAATAATAAGAATATCAAAGCGATAATGTATTTAATATGACAAGCTGTATTCCAGTGTTTATCCATGTACATGCACACAAGTCAAAATGGAAAGAGTTATCAGACTTTCTGCACATGTTAATGTAAGCAATTGAGTCTGATAAGATGAATTTCATCTTTACGTGTGAAGGACA
>KE373016.1:229205-244967 GCA_000418225.1 Zizania latifolia | reverse complement strand
TTACAGTACCCCTAAGTTACTTCTAAACTATTTTGAAATTGGTAAAATATATTAAAATTACCTCCAAATTATATTTAATTAACCTATATATTATGCTAAATCTACCGCTAATCTACTCCTAAATTACCCCTAATATACTCATAAAGTACCTCTAATCTACTACTAAATTATATCCTAAAGAAAAAAAAGAGAGGGAAAAAACATACCTGAAAGGAGAAGTGACTGCTTGCGGACTAAGAGGAGCTGCAAGGGGTGCTTGAGAGGGGGGCTTTGGCCCCCTTTTTATAGAGGTGATGTCGGCACATGAAGTGCCGATCTAGGGTGGGTAGCCTTAGATCGGCAGACCATGTGCCGATTTAGGGGGGCTGGCCTATATCGGCACATGGTCTACCAATCTAGGGCCACCCGCCCTAGATCGGCACTTTATGTGCCGACAGGACCGCGTCACAGGCCGATGTAGGCCGATCGGTCTAGATCGGTCGATGAACTGTCGATCTAGGGCCGATCGGCCTAGATCGGTCGTTCAAGCGCCGACAGAGACTTAGATTTGTAATTTTTTAAAACCGTGCACCAAAATTGAAATTTTATTTAAAAATTATATTATTTTAAAAAAATTGTAGCATATATGCGCCTAATTGAGGCCCAGTTTTTGCTCGGCTGCATGTAGTTACATCTTGTCCGATTCAGGTCCGTGAATGTCGTTGGGCCGCTAGCCCCGTTGGCGGTCAGAGTTCGCATCTGAACGGCAACTGCAACAGCCCGATCGGAAGCGTAGTTTATTTTTAGATTATATAGCTATTATAGTTATTGAGTTTTATAATTTTGATTTAAAATCTAAATTATTTAAAGAGCTCTAGATTTTAGTAATAGCTGTAGCTATCAAAAGCTCCCCAAATAGTAGACCATTGTGGGTTCAAATGCACCTATTCAAGAAATTTTCAATTATTAATTTGCTATTTTGACTATATATGCATTCCTCCGGCTCATTATAATGCTCTCATAGTGCAATTAGTAGTTTAGTTTAGAAAGTTAGTTTATATTAGTTCGATCTTATTCTCTCAACTATTTTATCCTAGCTTCACCACTGCTAAATATGCCCATATATGCAGTAATCGATGGGTTTACGTGCAGGTCTCCAAGCCATTGGCTTCTGAAATTGATGGGTTAACAAAATCCCTAGAACCTGCGGTAATGCTAGCTATCTTTAATGCAGTAATTAACTATATACACACAGGGATAAATGATGATGCCTCTGCGACCGGGGACATTTACATGCTTGCAACTAATCTGGAGTGATTTTAGTTGTGATTTACTCGCTCTTACAAAAATCTCCTACATTTTTTTCATCGAGACTAAAAAGACAAGCCAATAAACAAAACACATTCAAGACTTACATGGCTAGCTGATTAAATTCGTGTTGTGTGAGGCTATACGCAAGACTAATTAAGCTATATATAACTGCTCGGGTCACGTGACATTAATTTAATCTAGCCGCTAAATGAAACGGTATTACTACTCATTCAAAACTTACATGCATGTAAACTACAAATACACGTAACTTTTCTAAAAAAATAGAAAATGTAATACATGGATTTTTGGATGGAGTATTTTAGTAGTGATTTGTTTTCATGAAAAAACAATGCTATTCAAAAAGAAAGCGGGATCAAAAGGGATATTTAATAAATTACCATCCTTAAAAAGTGACTTTAATTATTTATTACTCTTGTCTACAATGATAGACTCGTGATCTCACATGCCATCTACACAAATGATAAATAATTGAGAAAAAAATTGAGTGCATCCGGTATGCATAGAGCAAACAGTGCATACCAGATCTCGATGGATGACACATGTCAATGTTTTGCATCCGACGGCGGGGCAACGATGGCCCTAGTTTCTGCATATGCACGGCTGTCGGCAGTCGGCTCACGTTCAGCCTGGGCTGACCTCATCACGTGATCTTTGAGGGAGAAGCCGGCGCGCCGCCGGGTCACCAGAGGGAGAATTCGCCGCGCGCGCCGCCGGGCCGCTGAGCTGTTGGAGGGAGAAACCACCGGGCCACTGGAGGGAGAAGCCGCCGTGCGCGCCATCGAGCCGTCGAGCTACCGGAGGGAGAAACCGCCAGACCACCGGAGGGAGAAGCCGCCAGAGGGAGAAGCCGCCGCATCGCCGAGCCGCCAGAGAGAGAAGGCGTCGCACCGTCGAGCCGCCGGTGGGAGAAGCCACCAGGCCGCCGGAGGGAGAAGCGTTGAGCGATTTCATCGCTGCTCGAGTCCAGGCAACTGCGCTATTTCTAAATCAGAAATTGTGGTATTCACACCAAAGTCTGAAGATACAGAAATGGGACTCACTGCTTTTTAATGCAATGTAATTGCTCACCATCTGAAATGAAAACTCTTATCAGTATTTCTATGTTCTCAATCTGATGTACCATGATTTCCAAACTACCATGCTCTGATGATCTTGCAGCTTAGACCACTTCCTAGTTGCCACCAGGATCTTGCAGCTAAAATGGAGAGAAAGAGAGCTACGCATGGTCAAAATCTGCATCTTCCCTGTTCTTTAAGCTGGCCATCCATTTCCTACCAGATTTCGACCACAGAAATACTCAAATCAACAAAATATTTCAGTATTTCCTACCAGATTCCAACCACCGGACGCTGGACGCTTCTCCCTCCACAGCGATTCTCTTAGTAATCAGAAAGAAGCTCAGGAACTATATATGATTTCCAGATTTAGTTTTAAGTTGTCTTTAAACTCCAACTCAGTGAAAGTGCAGCATTGAAAGGAAGGAGAGGGAAATGAGCACATTAATGACCAAGTGAAGATAAAAATCTGATCTTAGGAAAATTAACAAAAATTGCAGTGGCTAACTTATTGCTTATTGTTCTGCAGAGAGCTAGCAAGGCGAAACAATACGAACAAATGCAAGCATGGCAACGAAGAAGCGAAGGACCTTTCCTCATCATCTCATTCAGGTAAACCCTTAACTGGAAGCAAAATGAATCAAATCGAACAAGGCTAGAATCATGAACCAAATTGAGGACTCCTGTGCAGGGGGAGGGGTGCCTAGACTCGAGCAGCGATGAAATCGCTCAACGCTTCTCCCTCCGGCAGCCCGGCGACGCACGCGGTGGCTTCTCCATCTAGCGACCCGGCGGCACGCCGGCATGAGGTCGGCCTAGACTGAACGTGCGCTAGGCTAAACGTGAGCCGACTACCGAGAACTGTGCGTATGCAGAGACTGGAGCCATCGTTGCCACGCCGTCGGATACAAAACATTAACAAATGTCATCCATCTAGATCCGGTATGTACTGTTTGCTCTATGCAGACTGGATGCACTTAATTTTTTTCCAATAATTAAATAGCATACTTAAAACAGGCAAATAATTGAATCTCTCGCATTGAGAATCCATTCGCTTTTATATATTTTCAAATTTCCAATGTTATCCTAATATATAAAATTAGAGTTTCTAGCCCTTTAACTATGAACAATAAATAAAAGCGGTAGGTGACATCTGACATGGAATTGACTGGCCGCCGCGTCCTACCCATATATCTGACCGGAAATGGAAACGGAAAGAAGCACGCGGCACGCCTGCACGCGCTTGCTTCACCAGGAGCCAGGACTCCAGGAGGAGGAAGTTTCCTTTTTCGGGTGGACGCATCACGCATGCACGCATGCACTGCTTGCTGCCTATCGTCTGACTGACTTCTGTGTCACGACGGGTGGGCCCATGCATGTAGCTACGTGTGATGCGTGTTGCTGTATTTTCTCCTGTTTAAAGTGAAATGTCAGCTCTCCAATCTCCAACCTCCAGCCGAGAAAGCGAGACTGCGAGAGAGGGAGGTGATCGATGGCATCATATTCTCCAATGATACTGCAAACAACCACCTAGCTATTTGGGAGCTAACCGATGACAATGAAACCGAGCTTGAAGAAGAAAACGATGAATATTAGGTAACCATATCATTAATGTCGTCTCTTGGTCATGCATGAGAGTGCCGTGGTAAGAAACACAAAAGAGATTATTGTAGTAATGATCGAACTGATGAACAACATACAGGCTACAGCGACAACTAATTAATGAGAAATGGAATTAGGAGTAGTATAATAAAACTAGAAATCAAGTGGTCTCAACATGGTTCATCGTCGCGGCTAATGTAATTAATCGTGGCGGATATGGATGCTGTACTCGACGGTGGCGTCGCCAGTGGTGGCGTTGAACCAGTGCGTCCTGGCCTGGCAGTAGCCGCGGGCGAAGCGGAACATGCCTGTTCCGCCGACCACCGGCATCTCCCTGACGGCCCTCTCCGCCGGGTTGGGCCCGAAGATGGCGATGCTGCTGCCGTTGTAGGGCCCGTCGATGAAGACGAAGTTCATGGCCATGAGCAGCGACAGCGAGTCCTTGCCGGCGCTGACGTACATGCCCTGCGCGCGGCCCAGCAGCCTCGTCGACGACGTCAGGTTGGGGCCCTCCGTCAGCGGGTCGTCGATGACCAGCACGGTGCCGAATCCCGTCGCCGAGGCGTTGGACGTCGCCGCCTGCGCCACCTGCGCCACCGTCGAGTTCGGCCCGCTCACCACGTCGTGCCAGAACACCCGCATCCGAGTCTCCTTCGTCTCTGCCAATGCTGCCGGCAACGCTGCGGCGGCCAAGAGAAGCAGCGCCGCCGCGAGCACGGAGGAGGAGACGGCCATTGTGCGCGATGAGACGAGCTAGATAGTTTTGTTGTTCGAAGCTAAATAGCTAGACTTCTGATCGAGCTGTGTGATTTTGCGACGTCGGAATGGATGTATTTAAAGGTCACAGGGCCGTGGTTGGATGGTTGGAATAGTTGATCGATTCGAAGCTCGGTTCTTCGTCGTCGTCTCCACGTAGACGAAGGCGACTACAAAAATGGCGGCATGCATGTCTATGCGTGCATGGTAGCATGCAATTGATTAATCTCAGCTGGTCTTGTTGTGTTGAGTTAATTTGGTCATTATTCCACCTGACATTAATTCTTGCATACTTTGAATAATTTGTAGAAATTTTCATGGAGTTGCAAGAAGTTGGATATGTCAAGGGAGAGGGTTTGGAATGGAATGGACATGGACTCAGTCGGTGATTGGACTTTTGAAGAAGTAACCTGGCACACTTTGCAGTAGGTGAACGGCTGACTTGTCTAAACTATCGATCTGGGATTCTTTTATTCCTTTTTTGTGGAACTAACATGTATTCGATCAGTTGCTCAAAGATTTTATCTTTAAGCAATTCTTAAATATATTAATAATGTGGAAAATAGACTATATGTTCCTTATTAATCATGCTAACTCTAGCATCTAAGCAAATTGATTAGTTAGTATTTAGGAACAACTATGGTACAACATGTAATACTTCTAATTAATTCTAACTCTTAATTTAGTACCATGTAAAGATAGAAAAAATATGAGGAGATAATATATCATCTTATTTAAAGCTAAGCCATTAGATCAAAAATAATAAACGGTTCATAGTTATTTGTTTATACCTTAAAATTCTCTTAGTATTACGTGGTTAACCGTAGAATATTAATCTTGCACGTATTAATCGAAAAAAGAAGCTAAAATCAAGTCTTGGTTGAAAAATTTATGACTATAAAAACGGAGCAAGTATGTAAGTATGTGTTTGGTTGGTTTGAATGTGATTTAGCTAGTTTGGGGCTGGTTTAATTAATTCCCATGCTTCCACATTAGGCGCGTTTGCTTCGTTCGGAGGATGTTCTAGAAGGGCTAACTTGTTCTACGTACGTCCCAATCATCTTCGTTGGAATGGTTGTATTAAATTGTACCCAAATTACAATCTCATCTCAGGATGTGCTTATAGTTTCAGGAGGAGTTAGGTAATGTTGCTTCTTTGATTCTTTCTCTGTTCAAACTAACTGATATTGATTGTTTTTGCACGTTTAGAAATTCTAGCCTCTGGATACTCTGTGTCAACCGAATTCGTTTGTGATTGGGAAGAGAATTAATTTGGATTGGGCCAGTTTCCGTCAATCGCCGCCGCGTATCACTGGGCCGTCATGGGGCTCCGGCTTGACGGCCCAAACGGCGGCGCTGTAGTTTCCAGGAAGATGTTATTTGTAATCCTGAGTTTTTCTTAGTTGAGTCTATTTAGGGTATTTAGGGTTTGTTTAGGACCGCTCTACTACACCAAAATCTGCTCTACTCTTTCTGTGGAGTAGTTATACCTGTTTAGTTTGCAGAGTAGATTTAGATTCAAAAATAGTAAGATTTGGTAGAAATATAATATTATGTCCTTAAGTTGTTATATGCTACTTTTTATTGTTCAAAATGGTGGAGGAAGAATATGCACACTCATGGACTTTGTGAAAGCAACTGATGCAAGTTCAATGGGGTGTGCGAGCGTGTATCTTCTGTGCACAAATGAGTAATATTTGACTTTGATTCATCTTTTGCAATGCTTAGTGCTAATTCAATAATTCAGATCCACTAGAGAGCAGAAATTCTCGTCTGAGGGCAAAATATTGGGCAAGTTCTGCTTCAGGGTCCATGTGTAAGTAGCTCAACTGAAAGAACGCACATACATTGTTTCACAGAACCACTTTAAGCCATTTAGCCTTGCTCATTTGTGTTAGATAAACAGTTCAACATGCTCAAACAAATGTTATGTATCATCCGGACAAGTTTTAACCTGCCTTCCACAAACTGAAACATCATGAAACAGTGAAGTACATGAACTGTTATAACATCCCAGCTTTCAGATGTGCAGATTACAACCTTCAGGAAGAGAACTATATAAATAGTTTTGCAATTTTTGAACTTCTGATTCATCTTGCAAAATAGCACGTCAAGAAAGGATAAGTCAAATTTTCCTATTTCAAGTGATCCATAGTTATATCATCACACAACTACTGATAATGTGTCAATGCTGGAACTGCTCTAAATTGAACAAACACAAGTTTGAATTACTAAACAAGATTACAACAATTATTGTCACAGCTCATATGGAGTGGTCTCGTCACAAGACTAGTACAAAGATATGTCCACTTACAAGATAATGAAAACTAACTGAACAACGAACCCACTTTGAAACTTCAGCAAATATGCCAAGAAGCATACTGAGCAATCACCTAGTAGAGTTCTTCCTCCTTGTGGGTATGAATGACGCAATCCGCCTTTGGGTATGAAATGCATGTCAGAAGATAATTCCTCACTCATCTGACTCTCGTCAAGAAAGGATCTTTCTGACAGATCAACTTCACCCAACTAGTATTGTACCCGTGCTACGCACCGGTAAAAATAAAAAAACAATTATATTATTAGTCAGGAGTTGGATTCTTTAAAACTTTAATTTAGTAGTTAGAAAGATTGTAGCAGCATCAAAGAACAATTACAGGTGCAAATCAAACTGTCATATCCTCGAATAATCAAATAAAAGCACAAGAAAAATATTTGCTTGCAGTCCAAGCCATCAGGATAGTTTTGGGAGTTGGACTGCCCTTGGACAGTCCTTCGAAATTCCTCCAGCGAAACTAATGATCGGGATAGTTTTGGGAGTAGGACTGCCGAGCAGGAAGAATGGGTGTGTTCTGCTTGGGTCGGGTCTCCCTTTTATAGAGTACACTGTGAAAATCGGGAACTCATCCATATAGAAAGAAAACATATTTTGATCATGACGCTCACATTAGATAGAAAGAGAACAAACCGAAAAGGAAAGATCTCAGTATAAGAAAAGTCATTAGAGAAAAATATATCAGCTTACTAAAGAAAGTTCTTTACATAGAAGGTCTTTAATCGAAAAGATATCCATCCAATAAAAAAAGTCCTTTAAATGGAAGGTTATTATACAGAAAGATATTAACCTACTAAGAAAGTCCTTTAAATGTAAAGTTATTATACAGAAAGATATACATTTTATAAAAGGAATGATCTAGATAATCTAGAAAGTCTTAATTGGTCATTATGAAAATATGTGGGAGGAAAGAGATCGATCTAATCTTCTATAATTTTACGCTGAAAGGAATGGCTATTTTTATTTTTAATAGAGTAAAGATAAAGGGTTAAGATTTTTCAGATGGTAGATGATTAAAGATGAAGGGCTGAGATTTACTAGAGGGGTGATGTGTCCACTCTCTCAACTCGTCAATTATATAGTAGGATAGATGACATCTTACCCGCACATGTTGAACACGATCCAGCACGGCATGAGATCTAATTTTAAACCAGAGTTTTCTCTAGTCCAGCCGTCGAATCCTCCCACCGCTGCTGCTCCAGGCGTGGCCAGGCGACCCGCCAGCCACCACCGCCTCAGGCGCGGCCAGCCTAGCCCCGCCGCCGAGTTCTCCCGTTGCCATCCTCCCTAGCGCCGCCCTGAATCGTCCCGTCATCGGGCACGTCCAGGCAAGCGGACGTCAAGCGTGGCCAGCCCATCCCGCTGTCGAGCTCTCCCGCCGTCTGCCCTAGCACCGGCCCCCGTCCTTGCGGTAGTCTGCAGGCAGGCAATCACGATGGTAGGAAAGAATAGATTGGAAAAAAAGTGAAAGGGTACGCTTGTAATGGCATTGATGGGTGATTATCAGGTAACTTTGCGACTACGTTTAAAAAATTAATCTGCAGAGCACTCCAAAAAAACTTGGAACGGTATCTTGGATCTTGATTTTTTGATATGAAAACGTGGTGCATGACGTGTTTGGCTACAAGTTTGTGAAGTGGAGCTAAAAATGTGGAGTGGAGCAGTGCAAAATCATAGCTTGACGGATGCTCGTTTATGCGGAGCATGTCTTTAGGGAGTATGCAATGTGGGAGTTAGTCGTGGGATGTCATGGTTGAGCTATCTGCTTGACGTAGATGTCAGTTAGGTAGTTGTCTTCGCAGTGAGTCAGTTAGAAGCTTATTTCATTCGGAATTAACACAGAAAACGCTGCCCGTTCACAGCAACACAAAAATCCATGAGTGCTAGATTTGCTACAACGATTGCAAGTGTTGTTCTTCATCGTATTGTTGTAGGGAATTCAGAGGGATTTACAACATTTGGTATCAGAGCAGCCAGTTCAAAGCCTGGATGTGAGATTGTGATTGCTGGGCCTCGACATGACGTGAGGTCCCACACATTTTCCACGTCGATGGTCGGCATCACTGCCCAAGTGGACCTCAGGAGCTTCCAGCAGCCGTGCTTAGGGCAGCGACGGAAATGATCACGAGCCATTTGTATACCGTGTGGTCAAAGAGACGGGAGGCTCGACCAATTATCCGCTGCTAATGAAGACGAACTACAACAACTGGTCGCTCTTGATGAATATCAAGCTTCAGGCTCACTATCTTTGTGGCGCTATTGAACTAAATGACGTTAAATTGCAAGAAGATCGGATGGTGCTATGATGACCAAGGCTTCAGCTAGAGAGGCATGGGACTGTATCAAGACCATTCGGTGGGCAACGAGTGCATACGCAAGGCAAATGCTCAGAAAGTGCGTGCAGAGTACGAATCAAGCATGTTCCGCCTTGCCTTCTCGTGGTACCGTCGTGTCCCACCGTCTCATGATGTGATCACTTGGCCACCTAGCCCACCACCTCCATGCCCTGGTCGCTGCCCCACCGCCTAGTCATCCTGGCCCACTGCCTCCATGTTTCTGCCTTCACCTCCATGCCACCTTGATGTACAAAACCATATTTACTAGTTAGATTAGCCAAATCAAATAAAAGCATATCATTTTTATCGGTGGTTGAAATTGTAGACTTCTTAGTCACATCGTATGCTAGCGCAATTATCCTATTTCATATATACATATGTAGGACTTGTACTGTTTTGTCTTGATTTGGTATGACTACGATGTAATCTTTAAAGGCAAGTACTACTTGTTGGGGCTGAATCAAAAACTACTATATGCAAAATATCAATTTATCAAAACAGTAACTATATTTCACATATGAATCAACCTCTCATTTTGCAGTGAACTTTGAGGATAGCTTCAACTGATATGAACAGCAGCAGAATAATAATCACATGCACATGAGGCATAATGATTTACGTGGAAAACCTCCTTAATGAGAGGAGTAAAAACCACGAGACCAAAAGGTCCATTCCAAGCTTGCACTAAATCACAATGAATACAAATGGAGTCTTCTCTAGAACATCTAGAGGTACATCACAGCAGCAACAATATCATCAAGTAGTACACTTGACATCAATAATACTAACCATAGGATAACAAGCAGTATACTAGATCAAGCAGAGAAAGACATGTTCTGTTCTCTTTGGTATTTAGCTAATATCTCACAAAGTACATCATCAAATAGCACGAAACTTGGTAGAGATGAAGGTCTATGAGTCCCTTACAAGCTATCAAAAGATCAACCCAACCGAACACCATTTGCTCTTTAAACTGATATTCTACCAGAAATGCTCATGCTAAAAACTGTAGTCACTATAGCTGATAAGCACTTGCTTAAATCTGGTGCTTCACTCAACCAATCCTCACACAAATAGACTAGATCGAAGTGCCCATAAGTGTAGAACGAACTTACTAAGTTTGGTGCCGATCCAACCACGTTTAAGCCTTCAACCACTGACTTGAAGAAGACCGTGTAGAAGCCACCGAACGAGATTAAACCCTTCTTCTTCTTCTCCACTCTCTTATCCTCTCTTATGTTTTCTATTTTTTTTCCTGATTTGGCTGCTGCCCTCTCTCCCAAGTAAAGGCTAAGGTTTTTATTCCACTCATAAGAATAGAGCACTCACAACCGTTGATCAAGAGATGAATCAATGGCTTATAAGAGTTAGACACTTGGACAATGATGGGCTGAGAAATAGATCCACGTGGAGGGAATTTAGCCCAACAATACTAACACAAGTGTATGCAAATCAAGCATATGGTTTAAGGGGTTTTCTTGTTCCGATAAATATCCATAATTGTATTCGTTCTAATTCGTATTTGCTCCTTGTTCGTATTTGATGGTATCTGTTTTCGTATCCGTATCCGGAATATCTATTTCAGAATCTTAATTCGAGAAAAAAATAAAAATAAATATGATATCACTAATATCTGTCTAATTTATTTTAACCCTTATTTATATCGATAATCTAGACAGTTTACACATGTGATATCTTAAGAATCGGCTCTCAAATATGCCTATTTACATAAGCGATCCGTTCCCACATGCAAACTGTTACCGCACATCTGTCCTCCTCCGATGCCCACAATTTATTTTCTGAATCTCCTGTGCAATGAAAGGAAGCGTCTTTATTTAGCTTGGTAGGCAGCACCAATGCCTTCTGCTTCGTCCGTGGCTATGCCAAGCCCGTAGCCCATACGTGCCTACTTTCTGGACGCTAATGGGCACGTTGATGCTATTGTTGAGTACAACACGGCACGGATGTAGTCTGTTGTCATTAGATAACAATATTTTATCGGTTGATTCAATTATATTTTTTAATTTAGTATTGATGATAATAATTTCGTATGTCTAGTGATCCTAATAACTCACTAAAAATTATGTTTGTTAGTTGATAAGTTTGTGGTGACATCATTGAGAAATTTATAATGATCTTAATGTTTCGCTAAAAACTATGATCATTAGTTGATAAGTTTATGGTGACAACATTGACCGAAATTCCAAATCCATATCTACAGTACAATGGCTATGTTATGCATTGATCTTCTAGCTTAATTACGTTGGTGTGTATGGACAACCTCATCCCGTGGAGGTTTGCTAGCTACTCCTCGCTCATTAGCTGTGTTGCTAGACAGCCGGCCCAAAAAGACTCCGGTTTTCTTCACCATTTCGATGCCAACGAGACCCATCCAAGCTTGACTGGTGAGGTCCATGGCCATGGCCCATTGACATCTGCAGGTGTTACCAGATCAGCATGACCTAAGCCATGCGTCATGCTCTGGCTCTGCTCCCTTCGGGGTTTTTCAAACAAGATAGTGCCACCCGTTGCTGCATTTGAGATTTGATATCCTCGACGTTAGGAAAATCAGATGACAAAGGACAGTCAGCGAATCTCAGTTGTTCTATTAGGATTCGATGGTGTAGAGTAGAGCTTCGTGATTGTCGGGTCTCACTTTGTAGGGGTGAAAGGTAGAACTTTGCAACGATCGAGACGGACTTCGTACTTTTAGATTCCAGCGAGATTGTTAGGATCTGACTACTCTACGCCAGGTTACCTAACTTTAGAGGAGTCAGGTCTCTACATTTGATTCAGTTGGTCAGATTCTGCTATGTTGGATTCAGATGGAAGCAATCTTGTCGGTAGGATAATTTCACGTGTTCATGTTACGATACGTGAATGATCAAAATTACTACTATCAAAGCACGACAGGATGCCAATTGCATGCCAAATACCAATGGTAATCAACGCTACATTCAGATCAGTATTCAGTAGTATCAGAAAAAAATGATTTTTTTCTCGCAAAAGCATCACACATTCAGATGCTTCGATGGATCGCTTCATCTGGACTCCAGATTTTCAGAAATCGCGTGCGTGTGATCATCATGTCCCCTTCAAAGGAAAAGGCAAATTAGTTAATGGTTTGATTAATTCGGTTTGACTGGAATTTCATCTGATCCCTTTGCAATGCTACAAAAACAGTACTCAAATCATGTATGGTATTATCTCTAGTGTCAGTGTTTTGACAGTTTGTGACAAATCATGTATGGTGTAATTTTTTGTTTCCTTTCTGTACAAAATCTGCAAAGCTTTATATTTTGAGCATTGCATTTTACCAGTAGAATCAACTTCATCGATTTGAAAGGATAAATTATTATTTTTTTGATTGATTTTAATTTCGTTATAATCATCATTAAAGGATTTGTATTGACCCATCACTTTCGCTGCCTCCCTCCACGCTTTCAGGCACGCGACCTCCTCTCTAACACAAATGTTGTTCAAATTTATAATTTTATTTATTCACATCACTTATTTTTACGACGATTTTATGTTTTCTAATTTCTAATATCACTAATTAGTTTAACAGTAGAAATCATTTTTAAAACCTAGATAAAAGAAAATCAGAAAATTTCTCTATATTTTAGCATGTGGCTCTAGCGTTCACATGGAATGAATCAGAAAAAAACAGAGTGATTTCCCTAAGATTCAGACATTATCAGATTGAATGAACTGCTGATGAATAATATAGTATTTTAGTGTGTGTTTTGATGGGATTTTTGAACAAGCTCCTCGTCTAAAAATTTAAAAGCTGAACTAAACAACTCCGTCCAGTAACCTAGATTTATAAAAGCATCCGATTTATAAATTAAAGTACAAAATAAAAATAGTCTAAACCCAAATTTTACAGATTATCAATCCATTATAATTGAACATAACTATAAATTACACATGAATTACTCACCATATATAAAAGTGATATTTATTATTTGTTTTACTCGTAGCTTTTACACGGTCCAAAAGTTACATCCGTTTTGTACGACAAATAAGACTATATGTTGAATCAAACAAACATATAGTCTTATTTGTCGAATTTTCTCGTTGTATCGAACAGGAGTACGGTAGAGGACCCATGTCGCATAGCAACGTATGCATCAATACATATAACAATCTAGAAGCCAGCCGGCAAGAAACTATGCACTATTGCTCCACAACCACAGGCAACCATGCATGCATGATAGCTTTTGCTGCCTAAGTGCCCATCAGGCGCCTTTCACGATTGGCCTTTGAAAGCCACCACGCAACAAACCCTAGCTATCGATTTTTGCTTTCCTTCCACTATGTGGGGGAATGCCGCAGCTAGCTTTGATAACCCCAAGCGCCGCCCGCCACGTGTCACTCTCCCTTGCATGCCTCTAGCCACCACTATATAAGTAGAGCTCATGAGCTCAACTTGAATCACTCACCAATACACACCAGCCAAGCTAGAGACATACTCTCACATTACAACATACATGATATCAACAATGGCTAAGAGAGTGGTCGTCGTGCTTGCCCTCTTCCTTGCTGTTATTTCCATTGAGGCCGGATCTTTGGCCCGTGGCGGGCCGTCTGTGTCACCGACACATCTCCACTTCTACTTCCATGACAAGGTGAGCAAACCGTCGCCGTCGTCGGTGCAGGTGATGAACCCGGTAGACCCATCGTCGCCGTCCTTCTTTGGGGGGATGAGGGTTATGGACAACTCCCTGACGGAGGGGTCTGAGCCTGAGTCCAGGTCCGTGGGCCAGGCCCAGGGGATGTACATGGGTTCGGACCAGGCCAAGTTGGGCTTTTTTCAGGCCATGAACCTGGTGTTCACCGACGGGCCGTACAACGGCAGCGTGGTCGCCGTGCTCGGCCGCAACAGCCCGCTCGACGACGTCCGGGAGATGCCGGTGATCGGCGGCACCGGCGCCTTCCGCTTCGCCCGCGGTTACGCCCAGGCCAGGACGCACACCTTGGACGTCGCCACCGGCGACGCCGTCGTCGAGTACAACATCTACATCATGCACTGATCACAAAAGCATTTGCTTTTTTTTTTCTTTCCATTTTTCACTTTGGTTTGAGCTTTGTGACGTGGGCCTCTGAACTCTTGTCTTTTTTTTTCTGTTTCTTTCTTTCCTGAGATGAGATGAGTGCCTTTGCTTGAGTTAATTTGGTGAAAATAAGTGGCCCTTGGACCTTGGTGAAACCGTGAAAGTGGTTTACTGAAGAACACAGAGAATTTCAGTTGCTGCAGAGTTGATCCTGATACAACACAACTGATGGAGTTGTAGAAACTCAATAAGGAGAAGGTGGTTCTTCTTGGTTCAATCCTGCATTAGTAATAAGTTTCTTGGTGCATAAAAGGAATACACTATACTGAGGATTGCACCCTTGCAGGCTTAGCAATATATATCCTGTAGGCTGTAATCCTGATTTCTTAAATAAAACAGGAACTTGGTTTGTGATGCTTTTGTTTCGTTTTCTTCAGAAACTAATGCTTCACATGGAGTGCAGAGACTGGCTTTGTGCAGTTTAGTTACTTTGCTCATTGCTAAACAAGAGTGATAGCATACTAGTTGCTCATTGAGCAGAAGGCAAAACAGAGCAGCAGCAACGAGTTGAGAAAGTGATGCATGCTAATCAAAACTAACATTTGAGGAAATAAATATTCACCGGTTCTCCATTGATAGTAATTAGACAATCCACATGCATGATCTGCATAGAATGTTAGATATTCCAGGTTTAATTAGTATATGAGTAGTCACATGTATACATCAGTTTTTAAGAGTTGTGTCTTTCTCTTTCAGCTTCCTAGTAGCTGAATAGTTGCATGTCTCTTCAATTCCTGGGAGCTAAATAGTCACATGCATGAGTAGCTAAAGAAGTCATCTATCATCTATAAATATGAGGAGCTCCAACAGTGTGTGAGTAAGCAATGCAGTGCATTTTCAGCACAAAACAGAGGGTTTTCAGCACCAAAGGAGCTAGCTAGCTTTAGCAGCACCAATCCTCTTTGTTTCAGTGAGTATTGAGTACACAATCTCTGTGATTGTCGTTGTTTTTTGAATGCATAATTTCTGAGCTTACTATGAAAAAGAAATCACCAGTTATCTACGCCATTTGGTATCAGAGCCGCTACGGTTCTAAGAGGTTGTCATGTCTGCCATGTCTATTCGCTCAGCCAATGATGCGGAGGACAGGAGGTGATTGATCACCTTCGCCGCCATGATTAGGAATGGGTATGGCAGACACGGATAATACATATCTATATCTATACACATACCTGTTTATGTAACGGGTAAAATCCTGTACCTGTACCCGCTGCTCGCGGGTGTCTTGTACCTATGGATATAAGAGGGTG